>CM036550.1:27269752-27482252 GCA_020745685.1 Tautogolabrus adspersus | reverse complement strand
GGAGAGCGGGGTTAAAGCCATTTAACACACAGAGATATAATTAGAGAAGACCCAACGCTGGTCAAGGCGTCCAGCGGTTGATTGAATACGCTCATGTCATGTATCATCGTGGGTCTGAGTCCTCATTAGTGTTGGATCACATCGAGGTCTTTGCACGTACAGCTTCATTACCGTCTGACTGACTTAGCTGGTGCAGAAATGTAAATCTTACTGCTGAGCCACGAAAGACAAATCTAAACCTCTTCTCTTGTAACCGTCTTTGTCTTAAAAGTCTTGGAAGTTAGAAATTAGTGGACTAGTTTGGTTCCAGGTTAGCGCTGAATTCAAAAGGTCAGGCATAGGGTTCCATCTAAAAAGAGTTGCACATTTGGTTCTGCTCTTAGGTTCCTTAACCTTTCAATTTGAAACAAAGGCAACATGTTGAAGGTTTTGTTATTAATTCTTGGTCAAAAATAGCTTCGAAGAGAGTTAGTGTAGTCAAGACCACACTAACCGAGACCAAGACATACCCAAGACCAGAGTGCTCCGAGACAAGACCAGGACCAAGGCAGGGCGAGGCCGAGACAAGACCAAGACATTTAGGGATCGAGACCTAGACAAGACCAAGACCAAAAAAATCTCCCAAAAATCCTCGTGTGAGGGGGGCGTGTCACTCACTTGGACCGTAACACCGAGAAGGTTGCGGCCGTAACCGGGTGACAAAAATCAAAGAAGTTATTTGTTCTTTTAGAAAGAGGTGTTTTCCTTCTACTCGCAGTGATGACGAGAAAAAATAGCCTCACTGGTTGTCTTGACCAGTCTGAGACCGAGACAAGACCGAGATCTTTATAAAGTGGTCTCGCGACCGGTCTTGAGACCAAGACCGATCTAGTACCACAACACTAGGTCGGTCAGTCTGGAGTCAGAAGCAACAAAAAGGATTCAATTGGAATCCTGAGCTCTTGACGTTATCGGTCCAACGCCAGTCTTACTCACGACCTAAACCCTCTGGGTGTTCAGGGTCGGAGAGAAATATCACTCACTCAGCATTTTATCGATAAAAACCAATCATATGCCACCGTCATGTCATCCCGAAGCTGTGACCACGACTTTCAGAAACTCCAAATATGTTTTATCGTCGAGAGTCAAAATGCAGACTCAGCAGGATAAGTCGGGTCCAATCTGGTCTAAAAAGTTTGGACAATATGTGCAAGGTTGACCCGCAATGAGCTGTCTACGTGTCTGTTTCTAACTCTATCTGGCCATTTTCAAGGGTCAACTTTGTCGCTCTATCAGGATCTACACAGTTATGATGTTTTGGGTGGAAACAGGTAATCCATAAGAGCTATAAGAATCTAAAAGAAGAACTGGAATGGATCAAACTTGAATAAAACCCAACCCAAGTATCAACAAATCAAAAGACAGGGCCCTAAAGTCTCCAAATTCTGCATTGGCTGACTGTGACTGAAATCCCCATTAACTCACCATGTAGACACTCAGGGCCTCCCATCATGCCTTGCTGCTGTTGCTGAGGTGGCTGCGGCGGTGGTTGCGGTTGGACGGTCTCCAGTCCAAGCAGTGAGGATGAGGAGGATGAAGAGGACATGGAGGAGGAGGAGGAGGAAGAAGAGCAAGGTGAAGGAGAGCTCGGCGGGCACTGGGAGCTCTGGTTGGGAACGGCCGACTGGGAGCTCTGGGAGAACAGAAAACGTGAATTAAACACATTTTCTCGTACAAGTTTTAGAGCTGCATTAAACTACTTCTCATTCTGATCATAGATGTGTCTACTTATGCAAAATCAAACTCAGATGCTGGATGACCAACTTGGCTACTAAAATGACGACAAGCCAAGTTCAGATCTTAAGTCTTTCAAGATGATGATCCAGTTGGTATTGGCCCGTTCAAATCCCAGTAAAAATGGCCGAGTCGAATACAAACAGTTAAACAAAGCCATTCAAACCCAAAGAGAAGTCAAACAACTTCCTGCTTCCACTCCATTAAACTTCACCAGACGTCATGTTGGTCATCTTTTATTCCACTTTATCTTTATAGGCCTAATTTGACAACTATCCCGTAGATATATACACGTAGATGACGCCTGACGCCGTTCACAGGAGCAGAAGGTCAACGCGGCTGCCATCTCAGAGAGCGGTAACCGTGGCTCATATTCAGTGTGAGTCCATGACGGCAGGAGGCCTTAAATATTCATAACTCGCTGAAATGAGAATCGATTATAACACTGATTGTTTTTTTTCTAAGATTTATTTTTTGGCTTGTATGCCTTTGCTATGTGGATACAGTAAGAAATTGGAGAGAGAGAGAGTGAACACCTGCCGCCTAATTGGCGTACTACAGCCTCCGAACATGGGAGTGACTGAACCACTAGGCCACAGAAGCCGACTATCATGTCACAAAAGTCCGACATATATTTATGATCCAGGATACTTGGTTAAATTTAAGATTCATGTTTTCATACCCAAGTGCTCCGAGGCTAAATGCTAACCCTCTCCAGGATGGCGCCAGCCGCGACGCATCTCACAAGCTAGTAAGTGCTGTCTATGTGGATATATCAACGGCAGCTATCCAGCTAGAAAACTAGCAGGACATTCATTGTGGTCAACGCCCCTTTGGAGCTAGCTAGCTAAAAAACTGACACGGTAGCAAGGTTTTCCGTTTTTTTCATTTAACAATAACTTTTTATATTCTTGACCTTTAGAGAGGATTCAGAGTGAAACAAATCTCTGGAGATGAAAGATTGTTTCATCTGAATACGGGGGTGAGCCATCTGTCCAATTACGCAAAATTGATTTTGGATTTCAGCTGAGAACTAGCGACAAAGCTAAGCTATGGACCCCAAAAATAACATCGCAAAATATGAGTTCAGACAACGTTCAGGACAAGGATGTATTATACAAACTTTGGCTTGTTTTGGAAATGTTTTTTATACCAGAGTTCCAAGCTGAAGAAAAGGCTTGGACGACGCCTGTTCAAGAGGGATCTTCCTGGTATTGTTAGCGTTAGCTTTCTCAGTTTATAAGTCAATTAAGGAAAATATTTCTTCAATGTACTCATATACGATTGATCCCAACTTAAAACATTCTTTAGAGTTAGGCTTAAGGCTCACGCAAACGAAAGGAATCTTTGTCTTGCAGATTGAAGTGAAGTTTGCATCAGCTTTGAACACCATCAGTCTTACCTGGGAGGGGATCTGGGCGCTAGTGGAGCTTGGTCCATTACTGTGCATCCCCATCCCGTTCTCGGTCAGGAACTCCTCCAGGTCCATGTACTGCAGCTGGAACAGGCCTCCATCACACGGCAGGGTCCTCTCCCACAGCAGCGGGCCCAGGAAGGCCGACTGGGAGCTTGAACGCAGAGAGCCAGGGGCTCCTCCCGGCCCACCAGGCCCGGGGTTGGCACTCGTAGAGTCCTCATCAGAGTCCACGGGCTTGTCTTTGTCTGGGAGAATATAAAGGGGGGAGGAACCTGTTAGATTCTCCAGGAGGTGAGAGGGTAAGTAAACGTCTCTCTTTCCCTGTTTGTGTGAAAGGAGAGGATAAAAGCTGATGTAAAAACCCGGCATGTTTCAGATGTAACTACCAAGAGAGAGGCTGATGATCTCATTCCCGTTGGCTTCGTTTGTTTACTGTAATCAAACCGTCATCAAACTAATGTGATAAAGATTTATTGATGTTTGAATGAACCTAACGCAAAATGTTTGCAGCTCATGAAACATCAGTATTTGGTGCACTTGTGGACACATCCTCGCTTTGAGACTAAATAGACAACAAGGAATATTTCAGCACAGACATAAAGTGCTTTAAGATTTGTCTGGTGGTCAGATGCACCCAAGTTTGATCCCTCAAAAACACACACATGCAGGACATGAGTCATATCACTCACAGGCTTTACACGAAGGAAACATTGGCACCAAGAGACGTCGTCATCTGTAGCTTAGGGCTGATTTTTGTTGAAGGAAGCGGTGTTGAAAAATGAAGCCAATGCTGAAGTGCAAAAAAAAACTGCAGTACCTCGAGTGTCCACTTGAGGCCGGCCCCCAAAAACCAATGAACGCCCATTAGGTCCCATATTAAAATGGCCTTTTGTACAGCATAAATAAACATGTTCACAGCCTGGTTTAAAAGAAAGAATGGTCTCTATAGCTCATATTTTTATTGGTTCACACCGTACGAGGATGAATTTCTTTATGAAGCATTGTTTTGATTTGCATTTAGGCGAAGAGATTTGCATAAATTAGCATAATTAGGCTGAGTTGGCTGACAGCTGGTTGCATTTGAGCTGTCCATCAGGAGGCTTAAGGCCCGCCTCAGCTCCACCTCTTTGACTGCTACTAGATTGATTGAAAGTAAGTTTGTGACGTTTTTTTCTTGATGGCGACCGCCATCGTTTCAAATTAGCTTCAAAACGCCTCTTCGGAAACCGAAGCGTGACATCACTGAGGCTACGTCCATGTTTTAAACTGTCTATGTGATGAAAAGATCGTTTCAGGCCTCCAGATCTGTTAAGAGATTCTTGCACGTATCCGAAGAATCTGTAGAAGCTTCCGTTTTATTATTATCTCAAACAACGACCAACAAACAGCTCCGGGGGCTGCAGCGTTGTTTGTTAAACACCAGCGAAGGTTTGTGCTCCCGTCTGGTGCTTTTGTCCTTTTGCTTTCTGTGAAGCACTTAGTTGCAATCATTGAAAAAAGCATCTAAAAATAACGGTGACTTGTCCGACCCTGCACTCTGACCTCGCAGAGAGGGAGAGCGGAGCTGATGGAAAGATAGATACAGACTCCAGGCATCAATAAACCATCAGCACAAACAAAATAAATGAAAAGAAAAACCAGGAAGTGAATGTAATTGCAGCGCTGAGTGGAAAGAAGTGATTGTTTAGTACCCTGATCCTTTGATAATATTATTCTACAGATTCCCGCCTCCAAAGTTCAGACTGAATAATGGCACAGTGGATAATGAAAGCCAATAAAAAAGTAATAAAAGAGCATATTTGACTGGGCGGGGATGACACAACAAGAGAGAGTAATGAAAAGAGGGACCGAGCTCGACTGAGTGAAGGCTGGAAATTTAAATTTAAAAGGCTTAAAGAACATAAAGACGCGAGAGATTACACCAGAGAAGGGATAGAAAGAGAGAGAGGGAGGGAGGGAGCAGAGAGTCACGGCCATCATGTCCTTTTTAATCTCTTTGCTCGTCCTCATCTGCCTGACAGCTTCTTTTAAATTACTCATCACACGACTCCAGAGATGGAATCAAAAACACACGACAGAACTAAAAAGAGTACCAAGACATCAGGTACACAATCAATGATCAACCCAAACATCTGGAGGTCTGGTGCACATGTAGCCTTCAAAACCTCGTCAATGCTCCCCACCTTCCGGAGACAAGAAGTGTTTGCATCATTGTCTAAACAATTTCAGGACCGGCTGCCCCTGAAATGTACCCGAGTAGCTCTTTCACACCTTGACACTCACAGCAGGAGATGGTGGGTGGGGTTGGGATGTCTCAGGTGGTAAGACATGACATATACTGTTTTCACACATGCACAAAACTCCTGAAATTGCCTGATATTTCCCGGAGGAGCTGTATGTATGAACGCAAACAGCCGAATTTTAGACTCCGACTTCACCAGGAGAAACAGGGAGAGAGTAGTTACGCTGTTGGCACTCTCTGAGACGGACCGTGGCGCTCGCTGTGGAAACAGGAGAGTGAAGATGAGGCCCGCCTCAGCTCCACCTCTTTGACTGCTAGTCTGTCTGTGTTTGTGACGGTTTTTCCTTTATGGCGACCGCCATCATTTAAAATTAGCTTCAAAACGCCTATGAGTCAAGATTTCACAAAAACAACTGGAAATGAGTTGGAGCATTTATATAAAGTAAATAAGGGATTCTGTACTTCGTGTTTCTCCGTGTTAACGAAATATCTGCTGGACATCAAACTTTTCTTAGAACAACAAACGTCCTCCAATGACCTCACGTGATCACACTTTGTAACGCTCTTGTGCAGTTTTACGGAAATATAAGATCTTTGTCAGAAGTCGGTCGGTTTGACGAGACCCAAAAAGACTCTTAGCAAGTTTATACAAACTGGGAATAAGATGTGGGCTTGCTGTAGCCTAACTTAACCTTGCAGACATGCGACTGTTTTAATAAAAAGGTGAACATTAGGCTAGGCACGATCTGATACAACACAACGTCACGCCTGTCTTGTAAACTAAGCTCGCTATGGACTCCAAAAATGACATCGCAAAATATGAGTTCAGACAACGTTCAGGACGTGACGTGACATCGGTAATGTCTGACTATTTTAAACTGCAGATTAACTGGATGTTGCTGCTTTGATTTCCCCCCGTGTCATAGGATTCCAGATCAATCCATTTTTAACATAAATCTTACCACCAAGACCCCGTTCTGCAGGACCCAAAGGAAAGAAAGCAAGAGTGACAGAGACCTTTCAAAATAAGAGGGGGTATCCCTTTGTTATCTCAGCAGAATGATAAGAGGAGATGGAAAGAAGAAGGGAGCATGCACAGGAGGAGAAGAGCCACAGAGATGAGACTGCATACTGTAACAAAGCCTGAGAAAAATGCAAATCAGCAGAGGGGCCGAGGGAAAGAGAGCAAGACAGGAGCGAGTGAGAGGAAAAACTCAGGGTCGAGTGAGAGAGAACAACAGACGGAGAGAGAGAGACGATGGTGCTCGGTGGAGGAGTGGGTGTTTGTGAAGGCGTCAAACAAAACTCGCCAGGGGAGATGAAAGCAGGAGTGATAATCGACTGCGCATTGTGGAAAGAGAAGCCAAAAAAACAGAAAACACTACACGATCACCTTGGTGTCAAACCCCTGAATGCATCACCTGTCACTAGGAGAAAATACGGCGCTGACAATGAGCTGCTTTCTTTCTGCATGGAGAGCCTGTCATCAGCCCTCATCATCACTTTCTCCTCCTCATGCAAGGAGAAAAAAAAAACTGTAGGGAAAGTAGGTGCAGTTACACCAAGAGGCCACCAGGGGTCGCCAAACTGCAGGAAGAACTTTGTTGTTTTTCTCCCTCTATCTCTGTGCATGTGTTCTGTTTTATCTGCACTTGAGAGGACTCATACTTGACAGTCGATTGTTCTCATGAGGACGTGTACGCCTCATGAGGATCATTTTTTGGCATAACGCCAAAAAAGATGCTTTACCTTTTGAGTTTTTTAAGTAAGGGCTCAAGGAAATGAACCCAAGTGTCCACACAATCACAGCAAAACCAGTTTGAGTGTGTGCGTGACAGCAGCTGACTGGGAGGTATGACATGCACACAGCGAGAAGAGAGAGAGACAATTCAAACCCACTCACTAACCTTTATTTAAACACAGCAGAGAAACACAAACGACACTAACTAACGCCTGTGTCTTCATTCTCCTCCCATGTTGAATCGAACATTTCCACCGAAAACAGTGAAAACAGTGCAGCGTGTATACGTGTGTGAGTGTTTCAGATAAAGCAGGGCCTCTTTATTTTTACAATCACACCTACCCACACACACACACACACACACACACACACACGCCCCAGTGAAAACTCCCTCCTGCAGTACTCCTGTGATATTGAGTCTGTAGGGATGTTTGTTTTGCACATTAGTGCAGCATCTAATGAATATGGTCATTATCAGTTCCTCTGTTGTTTATTTCTTGATTAAAATGTCACAGCATGATGGTTAAAGCGCCTCACACAGCCCTGATATACGGCTATACTCACTTTAATATCACATTTGAAGGGATAGAGATTCAGATTAATCAGCCACGATGCCTCATGATTATATCTCTCTACAATCTGTCTGGATGATGTCTGCAGAGGCCTCAAGAGGTGGGGCATTTCTATTCTCCTCTAAGAGATACAGAAGCAGGTATTTATCAAATGTCAAGACAACAAGTCCAGCAATGAAAACCCAAACAGAAAACATTAACAAACTTCCCCAAACCTCCCTTTTATGGCGACTCTGGTTCCTGTATTTGCTTTATCATAGTATACAGTGTTTGGTATCCTTCCTGTGATTGGTTGCAAACATGGCAGGTAAAACACCGTAGGGTTAAAATGTACAACAGGACATTTAATGTAGAATAACAGTGCATTTCTGCATCGACTTGTTGGCTGAGGTACTGTACCTTTAAGAAGTTTCTCGCCTATAGGGGCCCCTCTCTCTCTCCTCCTCCTCCTCACACACACACACACACACACACACAGGCACACGTGCACACACTCACCTTTCATCTCGCTGCAGTCCTTGTTCACTCTCTGGTCGGCCTTGATTGGCAGCTGGAGCAGGGACTTCAGGTTGGTCATGGAGGTCAGGTGTCCACCTTGGGGGCCACTTACGGCCGGGTTGCTGGCCCCGAACTGGGGGCTGGTTGCCCCAGCAGGGAGATCCGGCGGCAGGAGCTGAGTGAGAGGCCTTGACATTACTTCTAGAAGGAGGAGGGGGGGGGGGAGGAGGTTAGGGGGAGGAGGAGAAGGTGGAGAGGAGCAACCTGCAGACTGTTGAGTTCAAGATCAAAATAATCCAATTAGTGATGGTAATTGACAGGCGCGCCGTCAAAAAGGTGCGCGGGCAGTTGACGCGTGTGTGCGCTCAAGATCTCCACCTGAGGTCCCGCTGCTCCGCCCGTCCCATGAAGTGAATAAAGAAATGTGAAAAGAAAAAGAAAGGGGGATTTATCTCCAAAATGGCAGCATGATGGCAGATTAAATCATCCTCTCAGCCTTCAGGAGTTGCTGTCACCTCTTGATTCCTCGTTGCTCCGCGCTCAGGAGGGCAGACTGGATCCTGGAGGCGCAGGACTGGACCCCCTACCCCTCTTCTTCCCCCGGTGAGTGCGTGGAGGTGAAACGGTGGAGGATCTTAGTCCTGAAAACAGGCTGAAAACGCGGATCCGTGAGGTCCACAGCAGAGTGCAGAAAGAGGATTAGAAACAGTAGACGGCGCGAGAAGTCTCCAGAGTGGATTACAAATAAAAATAAAAACACCGAAATCAACTTTGGATTAATTATGAGCGGAAAAAATGCGATGAAAGAAATAAAGAGACCCCCCCAAAAATAATAATATCCAGTAGTATGAGAGTCAGATAGATGAGACTGGTGGCTCTTATTTTCCTCCCTCTCTCTCTCTCTCTCTCTCTCACACACACACACACACACACACCTCTCTCTATTTTCGACTCTCTCTCTCCTTCTCTCTCTCTCTGCCAGTCAGCTGGAACCAACACGGGCCGCTCGTGTGACGTCACCGCTCACGGGGGAAAGGCGATTGGGGGCGTTGATCGTTTGCATACATCGACACGCCCCCGTCCTTCGTTTCCATCAGAAACGCCCCCTCTGCCTTGCTCTTGTGCCTGTGCTGCCTTCATGGCTCATGGGAAAACTGGTAAATATGAGTTTTCTACACGTAGTGTGATTTTTACGCATGAAATTTGGCTTTATATTTATTAGGATGACTATAAACTAGCTAAGAGTAAAAAGGAAGTAAACGTACACATACAATCTGAAGATTACATTGACAATTTGAATTATATATAAGCATATACATATTTTTAAAGGTTTGGTATGTTAGGGATTTAAAAAATATGAATCTCAGTTTAGCGTCAGAGTTTAATTCAAACAAAAATCTTTGTCAGTGAGAATGTTTTGGATGCTAAGTTTTAAACCCTATATGAAAAGAAAGTCACATTTTCCATCACAGCGTGCAACAGGCTTTAAGGTATGTTTCCTCCTGATTGGTGGGTGTGTCTGAGGGCTTGCCCAATCAGCAGCTGCGTGACTATAAAGCCCACCATGCTTAAAGAGCAGCTGCAGTTACATAACCCAACATAAACACCAGAGTTAACAAATGACCACCACTCTGTGTGAATCAATAGTTTTGAAGCTTTAACCCCGTCACTGCTGGAGGAGTGTGTCTGACTTCTAATACAGCTTTAAATATTGATTTGATTTAACAGGTAAACATCCAAATGAAGCCACAAACTTTAACAGTAAATACAGAAACGATAGCCGGTGTAGATAACTTTTTATGGCATCATTTCATGAAGAAAACACGTTTTAACCTTTACGTAAAAATGACGACGTGGACTCTTTAAAAACAGATTCAAAATATTTGAAGGTGTAAATATCGTGTATCCAAACAATAGCAGACGTACCTAAACATTAGTTTATTATCACAATAATGAAAGTATTTTTTACAGTTTGCAGAGAGGTGTCAGAGTCAGGAGAAAGTGACGCGATGATTCATGACTAGTGGAGAAGGGGCGGGATTAGATACGTTCATACTTCTTCACACTCCTTTTGGGACGTGTGAATTGAAGTAACAAGTGTTTAAAAGCGTCTTTTTGTATTTGTTTATTTAAAGGGACAGTGCACATTAATGAACATAAACATGTAAATATGCCAGATTATAGCTAGGCTCATTTCCATCTGTAGTCCCTTGGCAGACTGGTGATAAACACGTAAACAAAGTTACATAAAACCACGTTGACAAGCAAAAACCAATACAAGTGACAAAACAACATATACTGTACTTTAGTAAACAGAGACACATACCAGTATAAAGAGTGGCTGTTTGATTTTGTTCAGAACAAACCAGTATAAAGTGACCATCAGAGTTAAACGTGCTGCTTAGGGAGGTAAAGTGTCACAGTGCTGGAGTATTGCACTGGGGTAAATGACATATATGTGTGTTTGTATGGTGATCATGTCTTTCATTGTTCGTACATTTGACTTTTTTATGTCTGCTTTTTTGTAAATTTCTTCTGTTTTTTTTTACATGTTTGAAATAAAACATAAATCTCAAATGTCTTCCTCTTATCATTTCTATTTTTTATACATTTACTATTATCTCTCGAGCTGTGGTAACACTTTAACTTCCCACAATGATCCATAAAGATAATCTAATATCTTAATAATTGTGATTTATTGCATTTAACAGTAGTATTAGCATAGATATCCTTTTTTCCCGATGATACTTGAACGCAACACATATTTTCATACACCACCGACAACACCTCCCATCTCTTTCAGCCAATAAGCGGACAGCAGCGTGTGGCCACGCCCCCTGATCTGAGCTGCTGCCTCTTGGTGGACCATGACCCCGCCCCCTCTTCTTCTTCTTCTTCTCTCACGCTGTCATTTAAACTCCGAGGCCAAAACAACAGCAGCTTTAAAGATGTCAGAAATGTGGTTATTTTAACAACCACGTGACAGGGTTTGAAGCAGGCATCAGGTGTTTATGTGTGGGCGGATACTGACACCATGTCCTCCATTTTGTGTCTAAATGTTTCACTTCTTCTCTACTGCATAGATACAGCCTTTAAAGAGTGAATGTGTCCTTAAATAAATAAATATGTTGATCTGGATTAATTTAGCAGTATTTAAGTCTCCACTATATACTTCAAAATAAAGTCTTTTAAAGTGTTTAAGATGTTTTTAATCCGATAGAAACAGGGCGGGAGAGCCACGGTTCGTCCTGTTTTTCCCGCCGTTGAATGTCCCCGTCTGCCTCTCGCGCTCTCTAAACACCAAAGAAGCACATGGCTTCGGCACGCGCCGACTGCTGCCTA
The DNA here is from genome assembly GCA_020745685.1 of Tautogolabrus adspersus. Classification (NCBI taxonomy): domain Eukaryota; kingdom Metazoa; phylum Chordata; class Actinopteri; order Labriformes; family Labridae; genus Tautogolabrus; species Tautogolabrus adspersus. The sequence goes on along the minus strand of CM036550.1, from coordinate 27,470,667 downwards.
CCGGCGACTCTACCGCGCCGCGATTGGCTGAATCTAGGTCACTCGCTGGCTCTCTCCGCTTCCTATTGGTGGAAAATAGGTCACAGTCTCCGCCCACAGGTTTCCCCATGCTAGAGCCGCGTGACAGGCAGGCTGGCAGGGGGAACACAAAGGAGGGAGGGAGGGGGGAGTGTGTGTGTGTGTGTGTGTGTGTGTGTGTGTGGGTTGTTAGTGTTTGAGGAAATGGAGGAGAGAGCAAACACATTTATTATTTAATAATTCAACAATATAATAATTACAAACAGTTTGAATTTCAACAGATAAAGTAAATGAAGACGTGAACTTTATCATTAAAATAATAAAGTAAAGTATTTACGACTTGAAAGGCCAGAATAATATGGAGATTGTATTTGTGTTTTTTAGGCTCATGTTCTGTGTTTTCTTTGACATGTTGAGACATGTTTACATGAGAATTAAGGCCCTGACATACCAAGCAGAAGAACTAGTGGCGGCGAAGGCCGCCTGTGGCGTCGCCTCACGTCTTGGCCAAAAAGTTGCACTGGTACACACCGCAAAGACTACAGCCGACAGCCAACCACCACGTACGTTCTGTGCATGTTTGAGAGGAAATAACTCGCCACGCCCGCAGGCGGCGGTAGTCCGTTGTTATGATACGAGAAGACCGCTGGTGACCGACAGCGGCGTGAAATAATGTGAGAATAATGTCTGATTAAAAGCTGAAAATGGCACTGGCGTTGTCAACCCTTGGTCTTTTAGTTGAACAATAAATGATGGAGAAATCCCAGAGTGTTCTGTCTGTCTCTGACTAACATGACTCAAAATAAGACACAAAGTCAGTAGCTGTCATGTTCTCGTAACTCTGTAAACACTAGTTACTGCCTTGATTTGATTTTCTTTACTCGAGCTGTTTTCACACGCAGCCCTGAACATTTCTAAAACATTTCAGACACGGCTCCTGAAATCTTCCTGAGTTGCTTGTTCACACCTGCACCTCCCAGACGGACTGTGGCTGTTTTTCGAAACCGCCTACACACTACAATCATACAGAGTATGCAGTTAGACACACAGACTGTACATATGTATGTTTGAAGCCTGAGTGACGTCACCCGTCTGTTCCTGCAGGGGGCGCTGGAGTCCCAGCGATGGCTGTCTCCATGCTGGAAATGCTGTCTCAGCCTAACTTTCAGTGAACCTAACGACAGGCTGAGAGCTGGAGCTGAGGCGGGTTTTAAGCCTCCTGACAAACCGTTACACCGCGCCCACCTGTCAATCAGGTCAGCTACACGCCTTATTGTGAATAACTCTTATCCTTCATCAAATCAAAACTGATGAGTCATCAAAACATTCACCCCCCGTACAGTGTGTGCTGATCGAGACATGAGCTAATCAGACCTATTTGGTTTTTTGAACCAGGCTGTAAACATGTTAATGTCTGCTGTAAAAACAGGCTTTTTAGAATGGGTGTGTATGTGACTTCCTGTGCTTCTGCAGCCAGCCTCTAGTGGACACTCCAGGAACTGCAGGATTTTGCACTTCAGCATCGGCTTAATCTTCAACACCGGAGGTTGCCGCTTGGGCAGAACCAGAAACTTGGGCTAATTTGGGGGACTAACAAAGACCCTTCAGGAACCCCACAAGTAACCTTCATCATTCTGATTCACTCCTTTATCTGCAGATATTGATACCTGCATGCGTACATCCTGTTTTAACAAGTCGATTTAATGTGCGGCCTTCTTGAGGAGTACTCTGTCACACCTCTTGTGTGCACATCGTGGTGTTATCTGTGGCCTAGGAGCTGTTTTATTTTTCATTCAATCTGTGATGACCAACACATAAACTAAAACAGAAAACATGTGACTTCAATAATAACAGCCTATAAAGGAAATAAAGAAGTTATTACTGGAACGTCGCACATCTCGAGTTTCTCGTTGGTACTAAACAGACAAAATAATAAATCAGACACAGCAGCTGTGAGAGCAACAGTTCCTGGAAAGACCTGGAAAACCCTGCAAGTCCTTTCTGATGACAGCATGCTGTCAAATATACATGACAGGAATGTGCAAGTAGTAAAAGACTAAAATTATCTCACAAACACACACACACACACACACACAGCAGGAGTGTGTGCACGCTGGCATGCATCAGTGAAAGTGAGGAACAACAGCTCCACACCCCTCATGTGTGATTCAACTTTCATGAGCCATTTTGAATTCACATTATTTCCCCCTTGTCCCTCTCCTCCAGGCTTGGGAAGCAGCCATCAAATCAAGTACATTTAAATGGCGCCATCTTGTGGCCAGTTTGAAGCAATGCACTCTCTCTGTGATTTAAGGCCGTCTTAGAGGCTGGAGTGTTGGAAGAAATATAGAGGAAGTATGAATATGAAATAGAAATATGAAGTATATCTATAAATACATATATATATATATATACACGGCGCAAACGGTGGACCTGACAATTCTGGTGGTCTCTGGCGAACGGCAATCAAGCTGCATGGTGCTGGACTGTGAGCACAGGTCCCACCAGAGGATGGGGGACTCTAATGGTCTCTTGGAGTGTGGCACACCAGCAGACTGCTGGAGGTCATTCTGGGCTCTGGCAGTGCTCCTCCTGCTCCTCCTCTCGTAGAGCAGCGGCTTGCCGGAGGTCATTCTGGGCTCTGGCAGTGCTCCTCCTGCTCCTCCTCTCGTAGAGGAGCGGCCTGCCGGAGGTCATTCTGGGCTCTGGCAGTGGTCCTCCTGCTCCTCCTCTCGTAGAGGAGCGGCCTGCTGGAGGTCATTCTGGGCTCTGGCAGTGGTGCTCCTCCTGCTCCTCCTCTCGTAGAGGAGCGGCCTGCCGGAGGTCATTCTGGGCTCTGGCAGTGCTCCTCCTGCTCCTCCTCTCGTAGAGGAGCGGCCTGCCGGAGGTCATTCTGGGCTCTGGCAGTTCTCCTCCTGCTCCTCCTCTCGTAGAGGAGCGGCCTGCTGGAGGTCATTCTGGGCTCTGGCAGTGGTGCTCCTCCTGCTCCTCCTCTCGTAGAGGAGCGGCCTGCTGGAGGTCATTCTGGGCTCTGGCAGTGCTCCTCCTGCTCCTCCTCTCGTAGAGGAGCGGCCTGCCGGAGGTCATTCTGGGCTCTGGCAGTTCTCCTCCTGCTCCTCCTCTCGTAGAGGAGCGGCCTGCTGGAGGTCATTCTGGGCTCTGGCAGTGGTGCTCCTCCTGCTCCTCCTCTCGTAGAGGAGCGGCCTGCTGGAGGTCATTCTGGGCTCTGGCAGTTCTCCTCCTGCTCCTCCTCTCACGTCTTTTGATCATTTCATTCAGTACATAATATCTACTGATCTTTTTAATGTCAAAAGAGCTGAACATCAATATTCAAGCAAAGTACAAAGTACCTGGAATTTGTGCTTGAATGTTGAGTTAATAAAGTTTTATTCCAACACTGACAGCTCTTACAACTCTCTTCTTTCTGATGTTTTTTTAAACACGTGTCAGAGCATGAGACTCCCCCGTGAAATCTGGGGGGCAGCTGCTGCGTACTCAGCGAGGCTTAAACATCTCACCTGACTGCGAGCTCCAGGTGCAGCACACCTGACCTGCTGTCATTGATGTTTGTGGAGCTGCAGCTCTGTGAGAGTCTGCTCCTGGTGTGTGCGTGGGGGTGTCAGAGAGAAAAACCACTTCAGCGTCCCCGTAGGAGGAGAGGACCGATAAAAATAAACACACACACAGGATTAATTATCTGGAAACAAGCTTACAGGGGATGGAAGTTGTGGTTGAGCTCCTGTTTTTGTAGAAATCTCTACAAAAAAAGTTTAGGAGACGATCCGGTTCGATACTTTAACGTCCTCTTGAGAAAATGTGTCTTGGACTCCGGTAGTCTGGTTCACCAGCTCTTTACAAGTTGTATCTTAGGTTCTGGTGTTCACACTAAACCTGATGTGAAAACTAGTTAGCTTGTTACTTAAGTTGTCATTGTTTGGTTACCACGGAGACGAAAGGCTCATCTTAAGGCGCACTCACACTAGGCAATCCGTACCGTGCCTAAATACGCTAACTCTCAAAAGTCCAGTTCGTTTGACAAGCTCCGTACACTTCCTTGGCCCTGGCACGGTTGGAAGAGGTGGGCTCGGTACGGTTGCTCATGCACGAACACAGGTACGGGTACACAACGCTGACATGACATAACTGAAAATCGCTGCCTTGCATGATCGAGACATCCAGGAGCTTCAGAGCGCCGTACTGGACCAAAACGACTCAAAATAAGCCACAAAGTCAGTAAGATTCAGTCATGTTCTCCGTTGTGCTGAATCTGAGATCGCCCTGCTTGTAGAAAGTGTTGTATTACGATATAATGACAAATGCACAAGAGGTGAGCGTGCTCAGGACCGGTTGGGACTGGGCCTAGTGTGAGTGTAGGCTGGCGGGGGATTGGGGACAAGCGTGCTTCGGCATGGTACCGAGCGACTGGGCCTAGTGTGTGTGCGCCCATAACTAGTGTCAGTGAGCAGCGTTTCTCTCCCTGCAGTGTCTGTTCCAGTGTTTCCTCTCGTGTCTGATCGTCTAACTTCTGTTCACTGACGTTCATCCACAAACTCTAATGTTTGTACAACATGTCAAAGCATCATGATGAGAGGAGAAATAAATGCTGCAACCTTCTTCTACAGCTAGTGTACAATAACTACAGTGACATCTAGTGGTGAAACCTTCAACTACAACATGAAGAGACGTCACAGTCCTCTAATATTGGATGGATGAAATGAGATGAACATGAACCTCTAAAAGAAGGGATTTTGAAATTATACCCTGAACAGGTAATGCATCCTGGGAGATACAGAGAGGAATTTAGAGAAAAAAACAAGCAGCAACCTCCGGTCTTGAAAAATGAAGCCAATGAGGAAGTGCAAAATCCTGCAGTCCGTCAAGTGTCCACTAGAGGCTGGCTGCAGAAGCACAGGAAGTCACATACACACCCATTCTAAAAAGCCTGTTTTTACAGCAGACATTAACATGTTTACAGCCTGGTTCAAAAAACCAAATAGGTCTGATTAGTTGTTGTCATCACTGGCACACACTGTACAGGGGGGTACATTTTTTTTTAAAGCAGCTCCGTTTTGATTTTGAAAACAATACGTGTTATCCATAGTTAGGCGTGTAGCTGACCTGATTGACAGGTGGGCGCGGTGTAACGGTTTGTCAGGAGGCTTAAAACCCGCCTCAGCTCCAGCTCTCATCCTGTCGTTAGGTTGACTGAAAGTTAGGCTGAGACAGCATTTCCAGCATGGAGACCGCCATCGATGGGACTCCAGCGCCCCCTGCAGGAACAGACGGGTGACGTCTATCAGGCCTCATCCATTAAGATTTACAGTCTGTGGAAAAAACATCATATACCGATTTTAACTGGTGAAGCAAATCATTAGTTTAAGGGTTAAAATACGAAAAGATGTCCTTAGGAATGCAAACAATTCCAATGACACATAAAGGTTCTTTTTGCATTTTTATTGAGGTTAAATCAGGGATACGATATTCATCACGATACAAAGGTCACGATTATTAAAAATATTCTGTGATAATAAGCAATCGATCTAGTTTAAACTGAATTCTGGTGGAGATGAAATTCCAATTCTCCAAATTAAAATCATTTCCTGGAGAACGTCCAACAAAATGAAGTACAGTAACGTAACACCTCCCCGTGTTTTAACCCTTTAAGTGAGAAATGAAAGAGTTGTATTTTAGAAGAGTGAGCCTTTGTACGGTAGCCACGAGAGGAAGTGCATCCACATATTTTCAGTTTTCCTGTGAAGTCAATTTTGGTCATTCGCTTGAGATCTCAATAAATTCACTCGTTCATCAGGGGGGAAACAAGCAGATAACGATAAGAACAAGTCGAGGAAACAACCAGAAATGACTTATCACGGGGAAACAGAGTAAAATAAAACATATGGATGTATGAATGCTGACTGGTGAATTCCACAGGATCCCTGTACAATCTCCGCTGTGGATGTTGCTCCTTCCAATGGCGTGCGCAATTCTAAGGCGTGAGCGCAGCCACGAGCAGCTGGACTCAAGATCACGCGGGAATAAAGAGAACGTGCAAACATGTCGCTTTGTCTCTCTGAGGATGATTTGTTGCTCACTCGGTGCCCGTTTGGACGTCATGTTGATAAAGTGATGGAATATACGATCTGGATGTTGTTTTATTTTGAAATTAAATTATTAACATCCCTTGTCTGACATGATCTGCTCGTGTGCTTGCAGCGTGCGCCATCAAATATAGACGAGCGGCGCTCTGTTATGTGCCGGAGACGGACGGAGCATCGACTACAGAGGGCGCCATCAGCTCCGGAGAGTGCGGCGCACATAGAACCTGTGGAATTGGCCGGTTAGGGCTTCCATACTTTGATAGAAAATCAACAAACTTAATCAGACATCATTGTAACATTTCAGTTTTTTTTTTATTTGATTCGAGGGTTTTCAACAACTCACTTTTAGGCAAAGAAAAGGATAGTAATTTAGTAATAATATTACATGTTTTAGTTTTACAGAAAAAAGAAAAAAACACGTCTGGACAGGAACTAAGTAAGGAACTATGTGTACACGCTTTTGTTACAAAAACTGGGCATAGCTGTGTCAATGAGGGCGCGGGTAAAAAGGGGTAGGGGGGGGGGTCACATCGATACATATACTCATCCCGCTGTTTTAGTCCCCAACTCGTTCCCTCCCACCCGTACAATACCAACAATGATAAAAAGAAATGATACTTGGAGTAAAAAACAGCAAATAATCAATATATAATAAAATATAATACCAATTGTACAGTACACTCGGTTATTTCTGTCGTCCTTTTCACATCCTGAACACATTAACAGTTCGAGTCGCGTTTTCTCTCCGTTCACAACTCTTTAAAAAAATGACAAAAGGTAGTGTACATTAAAAAACAAGATCAACAACACTTTTCTGTTTTCTCCTTTTTAAGTCACGCTCATCGGGAGTGTAGCGTCGCCGCTTCGTGACTGGTTCAAACGTCAGATTGACTCGAGGGTTTTTAAATTACTTTGGGGCAGATTGGTGTTTAAAAAAGTGAGAGACTCTCCACTGGGGTAACAAAGAAACACGTACAGAGCAAGAGACACGGACTGACTATACGGATCGACAGTGGATTATGTGAGAACAAGTTGAAAAAATAAACCGGTACTAAAAGGTACCTCACTTCTACTATCGGCATGAAACCACATGTATGCACAAACACTGCTAATGGGAACTTTAAAATAAAAAAATAGAATGGAAAGGACACAGGATTAATGTTTTTTCTCTTCAAACAGGTGCTACCAAAAACTCTCAGGCGGTCGAGATTTCCTTCACCTTAAGGAGAGGAAAAGGGTCGACAATGAGGGTGGTTGATTTCCGGCCTTTTGAAGTCCACGCTCTTTCATCGACCACCTCTGCTGTAGTTAGGACTGTTCACAGATTTCTCCGGGAGCATTGTGGGGATATTACGGTAGTTACACTAAACCCTCCCCGTTCTCCCGGCTTGTTCTGTTAAAAACTCACTAGCTCTTGCTTGTTGGATTATTTAAAAAAAATAAACATAAAAACAATCTATTCTAGAAAACAGTTTTTTTTTTTGTTTTTTTTTACTGACTGAACTCAGTCAGAACTGTTGATCTCTCAGGCTGAACCAGAACTGGAACCGGTAGCTGGATCGGTGAATGTTCACTATCTGACTTAGACTGCGGAGATTTCATCTTCAGCAGTTCCCAGTTTCCACTCCCGCCGGTTAACCCCCGACAGGAGAACTTATGCCGGGTCAGCAGTCCCGGGTTCCAGAAACGGTGTCGACATTTGTGGCACTGGAATGCAGCTTCTTTCAAATGCTGGCCCCTGTGTTTCAAGGCTTTGTGTAGTGAGCTGTTGCGCCTCCCGCACACCTGGCACCTCAGACGGGCGCTGCGCCCTGAGTTTCTCGGCGGGTGCCTGATGGCGTAATGGATCATCAGAGACCCCTGCTTAGCGTACATGGCGCTTGGGCAGATGGGGCAGGGGAAGCGCTTGATAGGGATGTCCATTGAGGTGAGCCCAGTGACTGTTACAGCACCGCCAGACCACGACTTCACCTTCATAACGCTGCCCTTTACCCTTAGCTGGGCCAGGAGCTTTTTTCTTTTGAGCTGCGCCTGCAGTTTGCCTCTCCTCTTCCTCAGAATCATCAGCTTTTTGCGGGTGTCTTTACTCAGAGGGACTCCGACCAGCTTCCCGTCTCTCATGATGCTGTGGATCACCACTCGCCTTTTTTTCTTTCTGTTCTTTCTTGTCTGTCCTTGTTGCTTTTGGAAGTTTTTTGGGCGGTAGTGAAAAGGGTGCTGCAGCTGTGGTGTTTGCTGTTGCTGCCCCGGGGCTCCTTGCTGCATGTGAGTCCCCCCGGCGTAGTTTGAACCTGAACCAGAATCATAGAAGAGCGGCGAGTATCCGGAAGGTTGAGACTGGTTGACTCGCTGGCCGCTGCGATCGATGCCGTGCTGGGACAGCTTGTGGCGCACTAAGCTGTTGGAGTAGGCGAAGGCTTTACCGCACACTTCACAACGAAAGGACTTCTCCAGCCCCACACCACCGCCATGGACTGTCTGTTGGTGTGCCGTCAGGTGGAAGTAGTGGCGGAATGATTTCCAGCAAACTGTGCAGGTATAAAGCCTCTGAGAGGGGGTCCCATGTGTTGGAGACTTATCTCCTTGGGAGCATGAGGAGAAGTAATCAGAGTTTCCTGAATTAGGGACTTGACTGATCGCGGCGGCGGCGGCAGCAGCAGCAGCAGCAGCAGCAGCACCTTTAACCCTCCTCCCCTGGTTGTCGATTTCCCCTCTTCTGTGCAGCTTTCCATGTCTCACCAGGCTCTGAGCATAGGCAAACATCTTCCCGCACAGATTGCACTTGTAGTTCTTTTGACCAGAGTGCACGGTAAGATGCTTGGTGAGGTGGAAAGGCTCGCGGAACATTTTGCCACAGACGTCACAGGAGTGAGGTTTCTCCCCCGTGTGGACACGGGTGTGACGCCGCAAGGTCTCAGCCCTCCTGAAGCGTTTGCCACAAATCTGGCAGCTGTACGGCCTCTCTGATCCATCCCCTGGCGGTGCAGGACTCCTTCTCCGCCTCACGATAGTGTTAGGATCCCTTTTCTCTCTTGGCTTCCTTGGCTTTCTGGGTTTCATGTGTGGCTGGTTGGGATGGGTCAAAGGCATGGTGGAACCGTTGAGGCTGGACGTGGATGACGGTCCACCCAAGTTACCAAACCCCAACCCCCCCAGCAGGCCTCCGATGATGTCCCTCCTCTCTCCTTCCCGGCTTTCTGTGTTTATATCACAAGAGGCGGCGGCTGCAGCAGCAATGGCCGACATTGCACTGCTGGTAACTTCATCCTCTGAATCGTCCAACAGGGAGGAGAGGGGTAGATGAGGCTGCTGTTGTGGCTGCGGCGGTTGTTGGTGGTGGTGGTGCTGATTCTGTGGGTGGGGGTGAAGAGTCGGGGCTAAAGGGGCCTTGCGGAGAGTTTGGCTGGTCATTTCACTGGCTAGCGTGCTTTCTGGGGAGTACAGAGAAGAGGGTTGTGATCTTCTGTAATCGTCGACCCCGCTGCTGTAGGGCGACTGGTTCTGGTAGCGATTTCTGGAATAATCAGTTGCATATTTATCATTTGCCAATGCTGCACTATTGTTTGAAATGCCTACCGTGTCTCCACTGCTTCTCATTTTACTGCTGCTTGGGTTGTTTGAGCCACTCCCCCCGGCGTTTGCCCGGTTTTTTGAGCTCCGAGGTGGTTTCCCGCAGGCGCCTGAAGCAGCGTGGTTGAGGAGGGAAGTGCTCTCGCGGAAGCAACGCCCGCAAGCAGGGCAGCGGAAAGGCTTTTCGTCGTGAATCTTCTCATGTCTGGTAAGCGACTCTCGACGGTTGAAAGACTTTTGGCAGATATTGCAAACAAAAGGCCGGTTTTCTGAGTGGGTGACGCTGTGTTGGATTAGGTGACCCCTCTTTTTGAACCTCTTCCCACATTCGCCACAGCAGAATATCCTCTCTGGGCTTGGGGAGTTACAGTCTGACTTCCTGCTTTGGCTTTCTGGTGTCAGGCCGTGGCTGCGAAGATGCCTTCTGAGGCTTGAGAGGTGAGTGAACGTTTTACCACACTCCCCACAGTGGTAAAGGGGTTCTGGTTCGGGCTGGCCAGATGAATTATTACTGTGGCTTTCTTGGGATTTATGTTGGTTGCCATTAGCTACAAGCACAGAAGTGGAGTTAGAGGAAGGGGCAGACGAGGAGGAGGAGACAGTGGAGGATGACTGCTGGGAGGATGAAGAGAGGAGGGAAGAATGCGGTGGCTCACTTCCGATGCCACTTATCCCAACGCCCCCAGATCCTCCCACAAGGCCTGATGAGGAGCTCTGACTGTGCCCACTCGAGCTGCTGTTATGGCAGTTTCCAACACTGCCGCTGCTGTGACTGTGGCTGCTACTGTCTGCTTTCCTCTGGGGAAGATAGCCCGCCATTGCTTTCTTCCTCCTGCTCCCTCCACCTGAAGTCGATGTAGACGAGCTGTCTCCTGCCTTTGCCGAGTCGTCTTTAGAGAGGGACAGGTGCAGGGGAAGGGGGAGGGGCAGACCGGCCTCTTGCTGCATTAGTGATGCTATCTGGTTAGAGGATAGCACTGGAATGCCTTGGAAATCAAAGCCACCCAGTGGGGCCGGCTGTGGGGCAGGGTGTAGGGGGTGCGGGTGGTGAGTGTGGCTGTGAGGATGAGATAAGGCATGAGGGGTCAGCTGTTGTTGCTGCTGCTGAGGCTGTGGAGCAGTGTGGCTGTGGCTGTGGGAGGAGTGGAGGGAAGGGGGAGGGGCCAGGGCTGAGTTTGACTCAGCAGACCCCTGGCCCAGACCCAAGCCCAGGTGATTGTGAGTGCCTTGCTGGACAAGGAACTGCTCGAGGCTGCTGTTGGTGGGAACACCGGACAGGAAGTACTGGTTGGCAGCGAGCATGCAGCTGAACTGCTGGTGGAGGCTGCGGGGGTCGGACTGGCCAACTAAAGGGACCGCAGTGCTTCCTGAGGGGTTGTTTGAGGCTGAAGCAGAGGTTGAGGAAGAAGGCGAGGAAGTAGGGGGACCAGAGGAGGGCTGGGGCACTGAGAGACCAGGATGCAGAGGGGGAGGTGGGGGTGCAGGTGTCACAACTCCTCCACTGCCCCCACCAAAGTCAAAACGTCCCATCCCAGAGTGGAGTTGCTCCTGAGCCAGTGCAGCCTCGGCCGGGTGAAAAGGCCGCAAGAACTGAGGGTACCCCGATGAGGAGCTCCCACTGCTGCTGCTACTGCTCATTTTGCTGGACTTCCTGGAGCTGTGAGAAGAGGACTGGCTCTGATGTGATATGGAAGGGGGGGCACTCATTTTGGCGAATAAGGACGAGGAGTCAGCAAAGGCATTACTCCGCGAACTCTGGAGGGATCCCAGTCCGAGGCCGGACAGGAGGCTCCCAGAGGTGTCAGCGGAAGGCTGGTGCTGCTGCTGGAGCTGCTGCTGATGCTGCAGTTGAACCTGCTGTTGGTGGCTCAGCTGCCGCTCCAATCCAAGGCCTTTGAATTGGTGGGCTTGGTGTCCACTTAGCATTTCAAGAATGTCCATGGGGTACTTGCTGAACTGGAACATCTCCCAATGCAGCTGGGACAAAGTGTCACGTAGCCACAACTGCCACGTGCACTAAGTCTGTTGATGCTGGAAAACAGCGGCGAGCCCTTGTCAAACCAGCAAGGTGTGCAGAGGTAGTCCTGCCGGGATTTCTACCCGAAAAACTTCCAACGAGCGGCTATAATCCACCAAAAGCCGATGCTTGTTTTTAATCACATAAATGTATCACTAATACCTTTACTCTCCATTAAAGGGGGAAGCTTCGAAGTGCTTCTGTGGGATGTTATAAAAAAAAGGGATCATAAATAGGCTTTAAACTAAACTATAATAAAAAACGGAGTCTGTAGTGTTTCTTTTAAGTGTTCCATAACCGTATGTGGAGTTTTAAAATCAGGTCAGCGGTCCCATGAAGAGGAGTGTGTCCGTTAATTCACTGGAGGATGAACCATTGCTTCACTGCCCTTCTGTCCCTGCATTGAGTTCTTGGACAGCCTGGAGAATAAGAAGGAAAAAAATGTGTCAGTAAGTGATTCAATAGAGCTCAAAGAGAGCAGACAAATAAAACACATCAGGCACACAGAATACAACAGCGCTGTGTTGGTAGTTCCCCCTCATACATGTGTTTTAGTTATTTGTGGCTCCATTTTTGCCTTTTTTTTTTAAAGACATTTGAAGAGAGACAAGAAATGTGAGGAGGAGGAGCAAGGGGATTACATGCAGCAAAAGGCCGAGGGTGGATACGAACCCAACGCCGCTGCAACAGGGCCTAAAGACTCTGTACATGGAGCCCACACTGACCAATGAGCTAAACAGGCACCCCTCCCCCACACTCAGATTTGTTTCTTATTAAACCTCTAATTTAGGAGTATTCCCATTGAAACACACAAATCTCTTTCACATGGGACGAGGAGAAAGACAGCAGAATGACAAGTTTACCTGTATCAGAAAAGATAATCCGTTAACTGCCATGATACCAAATTCAGTGTATAAATGAAAAACGACGCTGGGCGCTTCTCAGGGCGGCTGCCTGCTGCTGCTGGGTCCCGGGTCCCTAAAGTGAAACCACAAGCACCACCTCTGTGCTGGTGGTTCCACACTCAAGACTAAGGGAGACTGTGCTTTTGAGGCCGTAACGCCGACACTTTGGAACTCTGCCTTTGGGTCTAAGATCTGTGGACGCTGTTGACTCTTTTAAAAAGCACTTTAAGACCTCTTTGTTTAGACTTGCTTTTGCTTAATCTGTTTTTTTATATTGTTAGATTCAAACGATTCTGGATTCAAGATTCAAAGTCTATTTTTGAATGAGTCCATACGTCAGGATCTCCTCCAGTCACCTGTGAGACGGGCTGAATTTCTTGCTGCTCCATTCTACTGAGTGACAAAGCTAGCTTTAGCACTTAGCACAGAGTGACTGATTACCCCAAAAAAATTGATTTTTGGAAGTTATGAATCTATTTAAAATCTCAGAAGACAAGAATGTCTAATTATTCTTATTAAGAGTAAATTGTCAACGTTATTTCCTGGACCAGTGACCTTTAAAAAATGTAACTTAACGTCAACCCCTGGACATACTGGTGCACATTTCATCCACACATTTCTATTCATAAAACTGAAATTTAGATGCAACAAACAGATAAGATTGATTATTAAACTGAGTCTTTGATGACTTTCTAATCGTCTAGATTTAACATTCAAACACAAGACCTGAATGACGGACAGACAGAGCGCCAGGAACGAGAGAGAGAGGAGAGGGAGAGTGGTGGCTCAAAATGCCACACGACTCCTGTCCAGCCCCTGCAGGATAACATGGCTGCCTGTCACCTCCACACACACACACACACACACACACACACACACACACACACACACACACACACACACACAGAACTAAATGTCAGATTAAAAGGGGGTCTGGTAGATGTGTGAGTGGACAACAGGGGCAGCTGCTGAGAGTCGACATTTAAGCTCAGTGAGCATGTTCGGTAAAAAAAATGCAATCTGATATTTAGAGATATTTCATTAACTTCACTTGTAAGGCTCTTGTTTTGATTTTTTTTGTAAATCACCATCCATTCATTTCCTTCCTCTTATCGGAGGTCGGTTGACAGTGGCAGCAGGTAAAGTAAGTCAAGCTAGATAGAATATCACAACCCGGACAGGAAGTCAGACAAGGAAACCCACAGAGCGTCCGGTCAATTTCAAAATAAAACACAATATACGGACTCGTGATCGTATTTTCCATCACTTTATCAACATGACGTCAAAACAGGCACCGAATGAACAACAAATTATCCTCAGAAAGACAAAGAGACATGTTGTCTGCACGTCTTTCTCTTTATTCCCGCGTGATCTTGCAGTTCTCCCGTGATGTGTGTACAGCTGATCATGGGTGCACTTCGCTGAGCTGACGTTCCAGAAATGGATCAGTGTGAATGGGCGCTAACTGTGTGGCCGGGACCAGAAACTGGTTTTATAATCTTTAGATTCTGCAGAACAAGACGATGGCTGAAAAGATCAAGTAAGAATCTTCAACCAATAATAAATCATTTCCTTTTACGCTGATGGTAACAAACAATCTCTCACCTTTCCTTTAAAACCAAAACTTCTTATATTCACTTAAATAAAGTTTGTTTTTTAACTGTTGTTTTTTACAAATGGAGGTTAATTCTGATCCTCCTCTGGCTCTGCAAGCAGACGTGAGCAGCTCTCCCCTGAGACAGAAAGCAGAGGAGCTAAACATCCTTGTGTGTGTTTCACATCTGCGTTCAGTCTGAAGCTCAGCAGAGCGACACGGGGGACTCGTAGAGCGTAGGCTGATCCTGTATCTGAGGAGTCTCTAAAAACGCAGCAGTCATAAAAATCAACAAACCAGAACCTAATGCTCATTTCCCTTTAAACAATATTGAAACCTGTTGTTACTCAAGGCTTTGTGTCGACTTTTTACTTGTGAAAGTCTTACATATAATGTGGTTAAAAACCTTTTGATAGCTCGCAGACATAATCTGATCTCTCCGTCCAGCGGGCTCAGAAGCATAATAACAGGAGTTTTTTCCTGCATTTAAAATGTTGGAGGCAGCCGACACAGCCGAATGTCGTACAACCACCAGCCCCTCGTCAGAGTCTGACGGGTGTTTTGATGGCGAACCAACACAGCCCCTGGAGTGTTTTGAATGTCATTTCTAACTGCAGTTACGGCCTCACGCCGATGAGGTGGCGTATTGTAATTAAATCCAGTGCACCCAGGAAACGCATTGCTAGATAAATCTTAGAAAGATATCGGCCAATATATCGGTATTGGATTTTTTTGTTTCCCCAATTTCAGTATCTGTCCCAAAAGTCCCACATCGGTCGGGCCCTACTCCAGACTTGAGCGCATTTCATTAACTTCACTAATAGACCTCAGAGTCACACAAGGCTTCATGATTAAATGTGCTGTTGTATTGTTAATTTAATATTCAGCGCAGTCACGTCTTTGTACAAAAGGGAGGCAGAAACTATACGTCTTGTTTGGAAAATATATTTTTACCCAAACTAACATTCAGTCAGTGATGTCATAGATTAGTCTGTACAGTTCAAACCGACGGGTGTCTCACACCTTTGATGCTGATAGTATCACGCTGCTCGAGTGGGGAGCACGAGTGACAAACTGAAGCTAATTAAGCTAACAGACACTTTGCTGATTTGGAGGAGTGTGATTGCATGTTGTTCCTTCATCTTACCGGATGATCCACACGCCCGGAGCTACCAGCTGGATCACAGATGTAGGGGTGGGGGGGTGGGGTGAGGAGGGGACAGTCTGCTTTCTCTGCCAACACCAGGTATCTTCTCGTGGACGGCCTGAAACAGATGAACCAATGACAGAGCAGGTTAAACAGGTAAAAACTACATTAACACTCACCCCGCATTGCACGTTGTCTAAATTGCACATATACACTGGCAATTTGTTCAATTCAGAAAGTGTGCGGGTGTTTACTTGCACTTCTTTGGATGGATTAATTCCCCTGCAACTACAGTCTGTAAATATGAATGTTTGAAGCCTGAGTGTCGTCACCCGTCTGTTCCTGCAGGGGGCGCTGGAGTCCCATCGATGGCGGTCTCCATGCTGGAAATGCTGTCTCAGCCTAACTTACAGTCAACCTAACGACAGGCTGAGAGCTGGAGCTGAGGCGGGTTTTAAGCCTCCTGACAAACCGTTACAACGCGCCCACCTGTCAAGCCTCGATAGTTACGTCCTTGTGACGTTTCGCCTTCAATCTGAATGTCGCAGATGGGGGGACGAAGTGGCCCTACCAGCCTTGTATGCATCCCCACAGCTTGCAAAGCTACAATGAATGGAGGTAAATTTCCAAACATCTCAGGTGGCGTGCAGTGTGACGGTTGCGGCTGCACAGGTGAAAAAATGAGAATTAAAAGTGTCCTATACACCTGATTTCACGGCAGATTTAATTTATGTGTACGCTTGCATGGTAGGATGCTTTACATTGTCAGTTTTTTAATTATTTTCTCTTCTAGATAAGGTTACGGACATTCAACCGTTCAACATCAATCTCACAACAACGACTGTAACAATAAGGAAACCTTGTTATTTATTCTAAAATCTACATTAACTTTGATTTCTTTGGATTTTAAACACAGATGTTAATTTTGTTTACTGCTTCTTCTTGTTGGTCATGCAAGTCACCAGTCTGTCATGCAAGTACACCGATAAAAACCAAAAAATAAAGCTAAATAAAATAAAATGAAATAAAAAGGGATATGAAGGCTTCTGTAGGGACTTGGGTTGGGAACCGGAGGGTCGCCGGTTCAAGTCCCAGTGCGGACCATAATATGGAATTTGTTCTGGTAGCTGGAGAGACTGGTAGCTGGCACTACCTGAGCACTGCCGAGGTGCCCTTGAGCAAGGCACCGAACCCCCAACTGCTCCGGTGTGCTCCCTGTGTAGCAGCCCCAATCTGACATCTCTCCACTAACGCATGTCCACAGGTCCGGTTTGTGCATGTGTGTGATTCAGCCGATGTGTGAGAAGCATGTCTCTCAATAACAGAGTGTAAACCAGAATTTCTCTAAGGGGTTAACAAAGTATTTCAAATATGAAAAGTAATGGATGTATCTAAAGTTTGACAACCTTAGTCCACATTAAGAGTTTTATTTTAGATTTAAATACTTGTAAATGTACCTGTACGTCAGGATAATATTTGTACCTGATGTAGAATCATAAACATGAATAATATTCGTTATTAAATACATAAATAATGAGATTTTAATCATCATTTTTAGTGTATGGAGAGTGAAGTAGTTGTCGCACAGTCAGTATTTACACTAAAGAATGTTTAATTCAAAGTGTTAAACACAAACACATATTTAATGTTTTGAATTAAGTTAAAATATGAAGACAAATGTTGTAAAAATGACGAAAACTAAAGAACTTTAACTCGTTTTAAAGAAGGCTGGTTAGCATCATGCTAACACTGCTAACGGTTAGCATCATGCTACCATTGCTAACAGTTTAGCCGAGCGGTTATGCTAACAGTTAGCCACATTTAGCATAGCAGCTAATAAATTAGCAGCGTACTCCTGCTGAGGGGGGGGGCGGCTTTTGTTTTTGTGTTTACCTCGTAGCATCCGATGTGTGGGCGCGGAAAAGGCTCAGAAACACGGCGGGGAAAGTGAGAACACACGGAGCCGGGAGTGAGCCGTGAGAGCGGGGTCCCTCCTGCCCGTCAGCGGGGCCTTCTTCTTCATCCGTGGAAAAACACCGAGAGAGGCCTGGCTCTCCATCTGCTTTTCACCCCGCTAACAAAAACTATTTCCGCTGGCCTGCTCCGGTGTGTCCATCGTCCGCCGCCTCCGTCCTCCTGCTGCTCCACCGGCTCCCGGCTCGTCCGCACCCTGAACTGGTCCTTTAGTTCAGTTTACGTCGTGTTTTTCCCTCTTTTCCGCACGGGTCGGCTGTTTTCCGCCCTTGTCAGGTTTAGGTGTCCCCCTCTGGAGACGACGATCCTCCGATGCTGCTAGCGCTGACGCCACGTTCACGAGGTGCCCAGAAAATCGGAAAACTGAGCATCCCACCGGGAAAGTCCACGTAAACCTCAAGTTTATTTATTTATTTTTGGACATACAATCCAAAAATAAATACGTTTGATAAACAATAAATAAAATCACAAGGACAACCTTAACTGCTTTAAATTAATAAGACACTACATACAAACTCAAGCAGCACAGGTGTTCATGCATTCAATGATTTTCTCTCTTTTCTCATATTGTGACAGTTTGGTCCCAAGCTTCACCCTCTACAATCAGAAACCTCTCATCACTATACAACCAGGCCCTGAACATTATGGACTGCTTAATGTGGAGAGCTTTATGCATTTATGTTTCCTCAAACTAGTTTTTAAATGGATCAACAATCTGGCCCCTGAACGTCTCTCCAGATATGTTCATAAACAGGTAACGGGGTAACAGGGGGACTGGAAGCTGTAGCATACAACAGCGTAGATCTACATTTGGACAATCAGCTTTCTCAATCAGAGGCCGTTCACTCTGGAACACATTAAACACCTGAAATAAAACTCATCTCAGACTTAAAATCTTTTACAAAAAAGGTGAAATGCTGAATCAGAATCAGAATCAGCTTTATTGGCCAGGTATGTTTAACACACGAGGAATTTAACTTGGGTAGACTGTGCTCTCTTTGTACAAAGGTCAAACATTAAATAACAATAAACTAAAAAGTAAACAGAATTAAAGACTAATATGTACAAGACTAAATAAGATAATAGTGCAGTGGTGAGTAGTGCAAAAACGATGCTGAAGTGAACATGAGGTAGATATTTTTACAGTATTTACATTAAAGAGTGTGTAGATGGTAATTTAAATAAAATAAAAATACTATATATTTACGTATATGTACATTCACAGTGACAGTTTAGTTCCAGGGTTATTTCACAGCAGCAGGTCTGACACTCTCTGACTGCTTAGCGTTCATCAGAGTGACAGCCTGGGGGAAGAAACTGTTCTTCTGACGGGTTGTTTTGGCGTACAGTGATCTGTAACGCCTGCCGGAGGGGAGGAGTTGAAAGCAAACCAGAGCTGCACCCACTTTGGAACTGTAATTTAAACTGGTTTATAGCATTTGTATTGTCATATTGTTGTACATGTATTTTAATGTATCCTCATATAGTGGCAGGGGGCTATGTGATCGAATGTTGTACATTTTCACTCTGATTGTTTAAAGGCCCAGCAGCAGCTATATACTCTTTATGCAGCACATCAGTTTCAGGCTCTGTATTGAAACTATGTTAGATTGCATTGTCCCTATTAAATACATTAATTCAAACTCAATACATTTCTTTAAATTGAAAAGTGCAAACAGATCATGTTCAGATCTCCTAAATATGAGCCGAGGCGTGTGGGATTCAAAAAGCTGCATTCAGTGACATCAAATCAAGAACAGAGAAAGTCTGTGAAAAACAGTTTTGATAACTAACAGAACTGAACTTAAACAATAATAATAATGAATTGGTCTTATATAGCGCTTTTCTAGAAACACAAAGACGCTTTGACAGGAAGCAATAAAAACAAAATGAAGACGACGAGGACATTACACCAAAGAAGTAATGTGTGTGTGTGTGTGTGTGTGTGTGTGTGTGTGTGTGTGTGTGTGTGTGTGTGTGTGTGTGTGTGTGTGTACACGTTGGTACATACAAATTAACTAACACACGAATTAGAGATATTCAATGTTTGGGTTATTATGTGCTGCTTTCTGTAAATTAACTCTTTAAAATCTTCTATTTAAAGGAGCTAAAAGTTGTAACTGTAAGTTCCTGTCCAGAGTTATCCTGTTGAGACTGATTATTAAATAAATATATCTTCTCTTTTATTAACATGATTTCTTACATTTGGTGATCACACCGAGGTCAAGCGAAAGACTTCACAAACTGGAAACTCCGAGCATCCGAGCAGCACGTGAACGCAGCCTAAAGTGGACGTTTCCTGTCAGCGTAATGGTTCCGGGTAGAACCGGGCACAGGTTCTGTTCACATCCACCTCTGCCCCGTGTTTACTAAATACTCCCCCTGCCCGGCAAACTGCGCGTGAATACATTACACCTTAATTAGACCCTTTCTGTGCGCGTGAACGCGTGCGTGCGCACGTGTTTGCAGTGTACAGAAAGCGAGGCATCACGGTGTTTTCTGGTACTGTGTGTGTGTGTGTGTGTGTGTGTGTGTGTGTGTGCTTTCACACTAAATGTGTGAAATCTTAATGAGTCAATTAAAGATATTAAGGCGCATGCTGCATAACATTACAGGATGTGTGTGTGTGTGTGTGTGTGTGTGTGTGTGTGTGCGTGTGTGTGTGTGTGTGTGTGTGTGTGTGTTAGTCTTTCTGTGTGTGTGTGTGATTGTAGGTGTTTTAAATCTGTGTGTGTTGAAGTATGTATGTGTGTTAGAGACACATATTTCACGAACTGCTGAGTCAGATTATCTGTAATAAAACACATTTAATCAAACATGAATTAAAAATACTCGGCTGACTTCAGGTTGAATTACATTTTTCTCTGTCTGAGAAAAATGTAATTCTTTACCCTTAGAATAATTAACAAAGTCCGTAAAAATAACGCTTTGACACAAAGTGTACCTGTGATGAGATTCAAACGTTTTAAAAGTCAAGTGAATGTTGTGGATGTTACGGTTAAAACAAGTGTAGGAGATTTGGTTTGGTGCAATTTGGCGCCCACTGAAGGTCTCCGAGTGCGACTGCGCGGTCTTCTAACACATATAGTGCTGTTAACTCCTCCCCCTCGTTGTTGACGATCAGAGGGCGGAGAAGCTTAAGAACCACTTCGACTGACAAAGTTCAGTAATATTACAGGATGTACATCCAGTCCGACTCTGCTAGCGTCTACCAAGCCCCCGTTAAGGCCAATTTTACCTGGTGGCCGAACCTGGTATTGCAGCTTCACGTGACGCCATTGGGCCCAAAAAGACTTTCCCATAAGATTACATCGGGAAAAAGACGTCTTTAAATCGGCGGTTACATTTTTTGTTAAGGCTTCAGCTTCCCGATACAAACACTAAAATAACTGTTTTTTAAAAATCATCAGGTCCTTAAAGTTGAAAATGCAATGTCGGCTGAATTCAGAGATATTTTTGTCGACATAATGAACGCAGATCAAAGCCACAGAGCTGCGCCTCAAAGTACCCCAGTAACGCCAAGATCCGGGGTACTTTGACACGCGGATGTCTGACCTTTTTTATCTGCAGGGATGTTCACTCTGCTTCTCGCTCGCTCACTCTCTCTCTTCTTCTCTTCTTCTCTTCCTCCGTCCTCTTCCTCTTAGCCTCAGCCGTCGTATCAAACAGTACAGAGACGGGCTAACTGGCTGCTTTGTATCTGAAGGCTGCTGTGTGAACTAGTGCCGTAAAGACGTACGCACTTCTCACCAGATGACCTCGTCTCGCTGCCAAAGTTACATAGTGCTGAAAACAGGCGAGTGGGCGCTCTGTGGACACGAGAGAGACGCCATTCTCCCGGTGGAGGTTATCATTCTATTAGATCGACTCTGAAACGACTGTTAGAGGGAGAAGTTACAGGTTGTTGCTCTCAGGTTTTTACTTTAAATATAACAAATGAGCCCGTATAGCTCACGGCCCACCAGATTTAAATTACTCGTAAGATTCGTCCGAGTTGCTAACAGCAACCGAGCAGGACGACATCACACAAGACACTCACAAGGTTTAGTGTTACTGTTTTTATTGTTATCAATCAAACATTATGGTTTCTACAAACGCAAGAATTGATCACCAATAACAAAAGAGTTGCACATCTGTGAGACCTTTGTTTGGTTATTCTTGGAAATAGACATATAAGGGGGTGTAATAAATAAATGTATCATACAATTTGAGGTATGCAGAGTAGCTTTGAGAATACAAATACGCCCATGCCCCCCCCCCCCCCACCTTAATGGTTAACACAATCATTAACACACACAACCACGCATACACACACACAGTTTTATCAGGTGAGCAATAAACTGAACATGAAGAACAACCGTTGAAGGCATGAGGGGAAACGAGACATTAAAAATACATCGGAATGTGCAGCTATCGTTTACATTCCCCTCCGCTCTTTTTAAAGTTATCTCAAAGTTTTCATCGTAAACCCCACAAAGCTTTTCTGGTCCAGTCGATACATTCGCCACCAAAACCCACCCAAGCAGCAATTTGGCGTTGCTAAAAGAAACAAAACACTTTAAATACAAGTTGTTTTTTCTTTGCATGTTTTGCGACCCAAAGGTTGCGTTTACACGACGGCAATTTCAGCTGAAGGCGGGTGACCTTTTGTTTTAATTTGGTTAATCGTTTACAAGACGACGCCGTTTTGGGTGCATGAAAATGCAAAGTTTTGAAAACTGGTTCCAGGGTGCAAACTTTAGAAAACAGCAGCATCTCTGTCGTCGTGTTAGCTGGAAATATGCAGTTCATCTGAAAACAGACTTTTTGCACATGCTCATTACGCCGCCAGACGATAGCCATGACCGAGTAGGTGGACTACAACAACAATGGCCGACTCCAGAGTTCTGTTTGTGAAAATGTCGACTGTAGACTGAGACAGGACCGTAGATAGAGCCGGGGGTGAAGTGGGGAATGACATGCAGGACAGGAGGAACAGGTCGGATTTGAATCCGGGACGCAGGCTCTCAAAGACCTAAGCCTTGGTACATGGGGCACACATTCTAGCCGCTAGGCTACTGGACCCCAGTCGACATTTTCTCGAAATTGACTCTTTGTAGTTAAGAGTCTCTTGAAGTAACAACCCCACCTCATCGTCCGTTCATGCATTAGTAATTTCTGTATGTTCACACATCAGTGAAGAAGGAAGAGCTTGTGCACATGCGCGTGTTGTTTCATTACAAAGTCACAGTGCCAACTACTGGCCTGGCATGTACACTACAGTATTTTCAGTCGTTTTTGTGGATTCTTCTCCAGTTGTGTTTGAACGTGGAACCTTTTTGAAAACGATTCAGTTTTCAGTGGATCGTTTTCGTGCCAATGAAGCCTAAAAAACGCTCTCAACACTGCGTGTTCCACTTCTGTGCCCTTAAAGTTCAAATCAGTGCACACGTTAAACAAGTTGTTTTTGCAGAAACAATTTCACGTCAGAGAGCAGCGACACATCAATCAAGTGACATCACAAAATGTGTGACGTCATTTCAAATACCAAAACACGACGAATTAAACGCTTTCAATCATTTACAGTTTCTATTTTTAAAAATCCTCGCTTTGGGGAACGTAGCTCGACAAGAAAAGCTGCGGTTGATCAAAATCCCTTTACATTTTTAATAATGACGGGCGGTTTCAATTCTGTTTAAAGATGATATGAACATTTAACGACTGCAAATCCGGTCTTTGAAATTGCCCTCATGTGGCGAAGACCTAAAAAATGTGGTTTAAAAGTGACGTTAAGCATTCCCAAAGAAGAAGACGACACAGAGAGAGAAACATACACAGGTACACAAATGAAAACAGACGCATGTACACGGACACACATACACGCCGTGACATCATGAGTCAGCACTATGACATCACCAACACTGGCTTCTGACATCGTCATGCGATTTTATCTTTTCTCTTTGATTGCATCAGCTCAAATGTGTTTTTTTTTTATTCCACTATAAAGTTTGAATACTTAAAATTTCAGGATTATACATTAAAATTCACAGATTTAAAAAAATAGATACATGTTTAAGTAAAAGACGAAGTTTTCAAAGTCTGATCGAGGGGGAATCTTTACACGTAAGATCATAAACCATTAATGTGAGCACGTGTGTCGTGGTTGAAGATTAAAAAAAGGTCCGGCAGGAAGCTCCGTCCAGTATGAGTCCCTTAAACCCCATAGAAGGGGGAATCCAGCTCTGAAGGCTAGAAGGTCCGTTTCACAGCCAGAAAAACGTTTTAAAAAAAGTACAAAATATGACATCATCATGACCACCTTTCCGCCCGCAACGACTCCCACCATGATCGCATCACTGCCATTTATCTTAGACGCCAAGCTCACGGTGGGAAACCTTATATTCCTGGCTAGTGTTGTAAGCTAACGTAAATGTTTGCTTGGCCGTGTCCGAAACCACAGACTTTCTTACTAAATACTAAATATGACGTCACATTGAGTATGTAGCATGATCCAAAATCATAGAGTGTAATTTCGTGTATATGTATACAGCTTCGGGAGCTGCTGGTCATGCCGGGTCCTTCGTAGGCCCCGCCTTTTGAAGGACGCTGCCCCTGAATTAGGACGCAGCTATAGTGTGAGAGGACTAGCTTGAAAGAAGCTGCTCGTCACATAATATTTAGTGTGCTGATTAACATTAAAATATGGCCCAATGCTTCTTCAGATGTCACCTGATCAATGGCGGAGCAGTGACGAGAACGATCTGTCAGATTCCCAGGTTATACCTTCCTTTGAACTTCACACCCTGAGCCTGACATCAGAGCTAAACGGCAGCCATGTGAATTTTGAGAACATTGCTATTGAACAAAACTAATCGTGGTTGTGTGTTTATACATTTTGCACATAAAGTTCCTTTTGCTTTGCAGAGTTTAAATATTTTCTCTCTCGACACAAGAAGGAAAACTAAAAATCAGTGACATATGCAGAAGCATGCCTCTCGACATGGTCACGCAAAGGAGGTGAAATGAGAAGCAGAGACTGTACAGAGCACAGACACACAAAGATAAGTCGGTATAGCCCTTGGTGTGAAGTGTCCTTTGTCCCCCCCCCCCCTTGAACCCGCCTCCCTTTCCCTTCATTCGAGGTGAGCAGCTGAACTTGCAGGTAACATGTGGCGTCGAAGAAGCACAGGAGGGTTAGCTGAGAACCAGTCGAACCCTCGACTCGTTACTAAACCCGCAATGACAAGTTAAAACAGGGGCCCAAAATGTTTGACCTCGACAGAGTCTGCAGGAGGTAAGTTCTTCTTCATGAGCCGTCTTATTCCAAAACATTTGATCTTTTGTACTAATTGTTACGCAAAGGGTCACATCACAATGTTTCATAGATGATAAACACCCACTAGAGTTCACTGTACAAAGGCTTTAAAGTTAGCTGAAATCACACTGCACTTTCAAGACCCGGTCACTCCAGGAAGAGGCACGGGCACATTTAACCTTTTTGCAATAACTGGTGCTGGAAGCTTGAAGGGTCGTCGTGGTACCAGAATTTTAAATTTCAATATGATGCTAGTAGAAATCAAAAGGTTTCGAAGTCCTTGACACCCAGTATCGGTAGTTTGTTATTTTCAACTATTAAAACTCCTGCATACCGTCTACATTGCACAAATACATTGGCAACGTATTTGTGCAATGTAGACGGTCTGAAGGTGTTTGTCATTCAAAGTTTCAAAGTATGGAAAATGTTGACGACCTAAGAAGCTTGGAGACACAGAAACATCTCTAACTTCCAGCAACTCTTTTTCTTTAAACTAGAGATGCACCGATAGGGAAAATCAGGGCCGATGCCCATACCATTTCATGATTTCTTTTGGTGTCAGAATCCCACAATGCCAACAGTTTCTCTGGTGTTTAATACTGAAAACAAGTCAGCGTTTGTCCAACAGGTGACTTCATCATCTGCCCAATAAAAAACCTCCTCTCTGAATCAGTAGGTAGGTGCCGGCATTAAAATGATTTGGTACAACAGGGCTGATATCGGTGCATCCCTACATCAAACCTGAGGTTCCCAACCTGAGCGCCCCCTACAGGACCCTCATGGAAATACAGAGCGATAGATTCATGTCAAATATCAACATCAATTTAAATTGTTTTGAAAGATCAAATAGC
Source organism: Tautogolabrus adspersus (assembly GCA_020745685.1). Lineage (NCBI taxonomy): Eukaryota > Metazoa > Chordata > Actinopteri > Labriformes > Labridae > Tautogolabrus > Tautogolabrus adspersus. Next base: position 27,445,199 of record CM036550.1, on the reverse strand, counting down.
AACAGCAAAGGCCAACACACACTTCTCAGTGTTCTTACCAAAAGTTCTCCAGTCAGTGTGTTATCAGGAGTCTAAACATGCTAATCTTATTGTGACAACCGCCCTCAGGAGGACGGGGACCCCAGGTTGGGAACCAATAATCCAAACAATGCTGAATCTTTGATGTAGTTTCCCCTCTGACAAAGACTCACAGCAACAGGCTTCGTGCTTCTTGGATTCTCCAGATCTCAACGTCAAATTGTAAGCTCTGAAAACAGATTTTTATTGTCTGGAATTCATTTTGCTCGTTAAATACTGGTGTGACTGGGCCTTTCTCGGAGCACTTCATTCCCCCCCCCAAATTGTTCCCTTTTAAAGAGTCTAAGAAGCCATAAAGGCAATCTAGTGAGGTTGCATTTTGCAGACAATGTTTGACTTCCATTGTTGTCCAATCACAACAGGGCAGGCCTTTAAATTTTCCAGCCTTTAAATGACAAAGTGGCTGGCTTCAGGATAAATACGTCTTAAACCAAGTATACACAAAGTCTTACAGGGCTCAGTCTATTAATATCATCAGGTTCATTTCATACAAAAGCAACTTGTTTGGTTTTTAATACTTCTTATAAATACAAAGACAAGCAAACCCGTCTGCCTCGGCTTCGTTCGCTCTCGTACATCCACGGAGAGGAATCTCTGTCAGAGCTCTCGAGGACTCCGAGGACGATGCAATAAAATTCAAGGACGACTCGACGAATCCGACTCAGCGGGTCTCCTTCAATAAAAGTCACAGCGAACAACCAGCAGCCTTGGAACTGTACTCGTATGATATTTTTTGCTCTTTTGAAGTGGACATTTCTGTCTTCCCTTTTTCAAAGAATGGCTGGATATTCTCAGTTCAATACACAAAGTGACGAGGAGAATTCAACTGGCTATGCTCGCTTTCAGGTTCACGTCGGCTTGAACCATAAAAGCGAGGGGAGGGGGGAGCTGTTTGCTGCTCAGGGAGAGGCAGCCAGCTTCTTTACTTCCTTCCCATCATCTCCGTCTTTAACGCCTCTTCAGCTTCTTTTCAACTTCAGCCCCTCTACTCTCGCTCTTCCTCTCTTTTCTTCCTCCCTCCTCATCTCACACTGTCACCTCGTTCTTACTCCCAGTCCGCAGCCCCTGCACCCCCCCTCCTCCGGGGATGAAGTGCAGCTGTTCGATGGTGTTCTGCCTCTTGTTGGCAAAAGCCATCCGCCGGGCGTTGGGGTGGCCTCCACCCGGCCCGCCCCCGTGTGGGTCCCAGCCGCCGTGCATGCCCATACCCGGCATGACGGCGGAGCTGCGGTCGCGGTCATGGCTCGGCGTCGGGTGGGAGTTCATCTTGATCATGTGGTGGCGTTCCATGGACGGCGTGACGCAGATGTTCTGTTGTGACTGGGCCTTCTGGTGGTGGCTGAGGCGGCCCATAGTGGGCACCATGCCGCTCCTGTCACCTCCTCCGATGATCAGACCCATCGCCATCAGCTGGTCCTCCAGACGGTCGGGTGACACCAGGAGCCTCTCATGAGACCTGGAGGCAGAAACAAGTTTATCAAATTATTCTCATCACATGTCCTGAGCTGGACGAGCATGCACACTTTTGGGTTCTCAAACATTAATTATCCTATTTAAAGCAGCTGGGAGGATCTTTCAGTTTGAGTGGATTTTGGCGCCCCCTGTGGACAAAGTATGTAGTACGATGTCCCCTTTAAAGGTCACATATCCTCCTCCTCTTCAGTGTAAATAAGTCTCAGAGCTCCTCTAAACATGTGTGTGAAGTCTCTTGTTCTAAATCCACTCTGATCCTGTATTTGATCATGCCTATAAACCCCTCTATTTCAGCCCTGCTCAGAACAGGCTGTTTCTGTGTCTGTAGCTTTAAATGTAAATGAGCTGTGTCTGACCACGCCCCTCTCTGGAAGGGCTTGGGTGTCTCGGGCTTTCTCGCTCCATGCCCTATTGTTTACGGTGAGAAGGCAGACTCAGAGGGCAGAACAAACACCTAGCTGTGGGAGTGTCACCCACCTGGGGGAGGGGTTACTGCCCTTTGTGATGTCATGAAGGGAAAATCTCCAAACGGCCTGTTTGAGCACACATTTTCTGAAAAGTGGAGCAGGCTAAAGATGGAGAGGATGGACTTTTCTCATCATTGGAGGGTTTGTAGACAGACTAGAGACACATGTTAGAGTTAGAGGAAAATGGTGAAGAGGATTTTGAATAATATGTGACCTTTAAAACTCTGGTAATCTGGATTTGGTGATTTTAAAAGCTTGTACCTGGATCAGGTTGATCAAATCCAGTATTCGTCTATATTTCGACAAATTGAATCTCTACCCCTCTATCGTGGTACGTAACCTATCGTGAGATTTTTTTTAACGCCGCTCATCTCAACGCCGACTCAAGTCAGAGGAGATTAAAGGTTTGAAAATGGACTGATCTGATCTAACAGAGAGCCTTCACCTTGTCAGACACTTAAAAGGGAATCAAAGAGTGTGACGTTAATAATGGAGGAGAGGAGAAGAGTTTTTCTTGATGGAGTTCGTCTCACCTCCATCTGCTCCATCTTCTCTTATCGCCTGTTATCACTCTGATCTCCTCTCGTCTTTTATCTCCTTACTCAACAGTGTTTCATCTTTCTCTCTCATCACACCTCATTCCTCCTCCCTGCCTCTTATCTCACCTGCGGACCGCCTGCGCGTTGTTGCCCCTGCTGTTGCTGTTGCTCATCATGGCTTTGTAGTACTGGTGCTGCTGGTTCTTGGACAGGCGGGAAAGCGAGTTGCCCTCCACGTATCCGAGCAGCTGGTCCTGGGAGCGCACACGGCGCGGCGGCCTGTCGAAGCTGGAGCTGGTGTAGTGCGGCTGGCTGGGCAGTGGGTAAGGGTTGGGGGTGGAGGGGATGTGGGTGCGTGGCCGGGAGCCGTTGAGGGGCAGCGTGCCTCTGGAGGATCCTAGCGTGTACTCTCCCGCCCAGGGCAGGTGGTTCTGCGAGGAGTAGAAGTAGGGCGCAGCGTTGTTGGAACGGCGTTTGGAGTTGTAGTAGCTCGAGTACTCGTCCAGTTCTTTCTCTGGTGAAGCAAACGACAGAGAGAATGATGAACATGTCATAATGGCTGAAGTAGAGGTGATTCATTTAATCACAGACACACAAAGATAAGTCGGTCTAGCGTCCTTTGTCCCCCTCCCTCCCTTGAACCCGCCTCCCTTCCCCCCCCAACCCTTGGACCCCAGGAAGATCAGACAAGATCATCTCTGGAACCCTAAAAGAATCTTATTTTTTTCAGAAGGGGGGAATCGGGTCCAGAATCGACCAAGTGTCTCTTCGTGTTCACGCCGCTTCAGTTAACTTGTTCTGCTGACAAAGATCACGTGATAAGACGGAACGCTAAACGGACCCTTCACCGTTAAGCTTCTCCGTGTTTTAAAGGTCGAGACTGGAGTAGAGAAAAGATGGCAGAAACTAGAAGAAAAAAGCTGAAAAGAAATCAAAACCAAAGAAATATGACGGACGAGGAGTCAAAAAGGAAAGTGATTCAAACGAGGAGAATATCAGACAGAACGAAAATAAAAAAGTCAAAAAGGAAATATGTGACACATCCGAGGCGGGAAAGTGAAGACGAAAGTCCCTGAACAAGGATGGAAAAAGAATAAAAGACAGTGACGGGATGGAAGAGGAAGAGACGAACCGGGAAAAATGGCGAGAGGGACTGAAGAAGATATACTCCGTTTATGACATCATAAGGCACCAAGGGAATAAAGGTAAAAGGGAGGCCAAGGCCGAAAGAGGAAAAGACAAGAATAATGATCGCCATCCAAGAGATATTGTGTCGAGAGCGATGAGGGATGATTGAGATGTGTTACCTTGAAAATAAAGAAATAGAGACACAAAGAGAGAAGAAGAGCGAGTATCGAACAGTTCGAGAGGTTTATTAATAGTGGAAGACGGCGTTTCTGTGCTTTCCGCTCTGCAGCCCGAGACCGCTTTAATCTTCAAAGCATTTCCATGGAAGCGGCTCCCCGAGAGCCAATTTAAACCTGACCTTTAAACCAGCCACCTCTCTACCTCTTCCTCCCTCCTCCTGCTTCTTCTCTTTGTCTCCTGCTCTCCTTTCGTTTCATTTTCAATTCCCTCTCTTCTTCTTCTGCTGTCAAGCTTTTCTTTGTCTTTCTCTTCGGTCTGTTTGTCTCATGTTCCGTTCCTCTCCGTGTGTTTACTCACCCTCCTGTGCGGCCACAAATTAGCTTGAGGTTTCTCCCCGACTGTCGGCCGCAGACAAAGAAGCCTTCATCGGCGTCCTCTCTGTTGCAGCGTTTGGGTTTATACATCAGAAGGAGCGGCCGAGGAGACGCTGTGGTCGATCTCCACGAGTCACAACGACAACATTGTACTCACCTTTGAAGGGCGTTTGCACAAAACTGAAAGTCTTGGTTTGTTTTTTCTGTAAACCAGTGCTAAGAGGAATCTCTATCTGTACTCTGGGTCGTGATTTTCAGCATGTGAAGCGTTCTGGATCCTGTCAGTAGTCCGAGCTCTGTTGACCAATTACGAACGATTTGTCTGCGTGGACAGCCAAAACAAAGGCGACTGCTTTATCCCAAAAGTGCTGTAGCTAAGCTCAGCCTTCATCATGTCTTTGTACTTGTATACTGATTCTCAGACGGCGTATTATCGATATCCAACTCTGTGAATTTAGATTGCATTTCAGCGTTCAGGAAGGACGGCACAGCGGGAGCTCCACATACACACACAGTCAGACATGCACACACACAGCGCTGTTCTCCCCCGCTGGCTCAGCTGATCCCGTCTCTCCTCTGTAACGTCTCTGTTACTACCTCTTAACTACGTAAAGAGGGGGGGTCACTTCTTCCCCCATTACGCCTCCACGACATTCAGATTGAAGGCAAAAACATCACAGGGGCGTAAATATCGTGGCTTGAAGCGGCGCTCTTCACAGGGCTAGTGGCTCGTGCAGCAGGATCAAGAAGAGTCCTGATGATCACCACCAAGCAGCTGAGAAAATATACAGGACAGCTGAACTGAGACAGGAAATGTTGGGAGGAGAGAGTGCCGGGATGACATGCAGCAAAGGTTCCGAAGTCGGATTTGAACCCACGGCCGCTGCGACGTGGACTATGGCCCCTGTACACAAGGCACGCGACATCACCACTAGGCTACCGGCGCCCCAGCCGTGGCATTTCACAAGGACTGAACACAGTGACGTTGGATTCTTGAACTGTGAAGTCTCTCTCTCTCTCTCTCTCTCTCTCTCTCTCTCTCGTCCACAGGACAGTGAAAAAGCCTTTCACTGATCAGCTGGAGACTCCGGACGGGACGACACCTTCGTTTAAATGATCTCCCCCTATGTTCACAATGTCTCCGCTCTTGTGTCTCCTGTGAGCTCCTCGACCATCCCCCTGGTTACCAAACAGCGCCTGTAGCTTTGTGGTTCGGTTGCGCTGCATGTACTGAGGCTGTAGTGATAGAAGCGGGTGTTGGTCCGGGTTCAAGTCTGACCTGCCTGCATGTCATTCCCCTCTCTTTCTCTCTCTCTTATTTATTTTTAGGGTGTTCATGTAAATGAGACAAACAAAGGACATAAAAGAATCCGCTTCTGAAAACCACGATGAGGTCAGTTCATTAGTCTGAACAGCGATGAACGAGACGGAAATGATTTTTCATGAATGAGAAGATGAAGGGTGGAGGAGGAGGAGGAGGAGGGCCGGCCTCGGACGATCTGACATGTCGCGATGAGCGGACGCCTTCTAAGCGTCAAAGTGCTTCTTCCTTTTTGATTCAATCGAAATCACAAAAGGAGCCTCATCTGGACGTTTCACCTCATTATTGCTTCCACTTAAACGCAAAGCCACGCCACACACACACACACACACAAACCCCCCGTGTAACCATCCATCACTCAGCCTGCAGAGGCGACTCCCCTCCCCCTGCAGTCTTCAGCAAACGCAGGGCGAGCGAGGTAAAGACAGACAGAGAGAGAGAGGGAGGTTGCCAGACGCTGCCTCTCAATCGCTTTTTTTCTCCCCGTCGCAGGCAGCCAGGCCCCTGCAGACCAGCAGCCAACGCCCCTCCCCCCCATCGCCACATCTCTCCACATCCCCCGTCTTCCTCCACTCCTCTCGTTCCTCCTCTTCCCTCTCTCTGTTTCCTCCTCCTGCTGGATTCTCTCCGTCCCCTTTCTTCCTGTCGTCCTCTCTTCCCTTTAATCACCTCATTTTTCTCTGCACCTCTGATAGCGCTCTCTCTCCGCTTTCTTTAACACGCCGTCTGACTCGTCTTTCATTTGTTCCTTTTCTATTCCAAGGGCTCGATGAATTTAGAGACTACATTTTCCAGATTCTGTGTATTTCTCTACGTTCTTTGTTTACGTTTTCTTTGTTCTGTTGTTTCAGGTCTTCTTCATTTCGCATTTCGATCGTTTATCTCCAAAGAATCTTTTATTGATAAGACTTTATTGTCAAAGTGTGAAATGTGTCTTACATCACAGCGGCGCCATGAACATTAAAGACACGATACAAAGACACAAACATTCAAACACCAAACAAACACTCCGAGGCCTTCGTGGCGCTCCGATCTGGGACTTGTCTCCAGTTTCACCTTTAGGACTGAGCAGGGAACAAGAGAGTGTTTGTTTTGACAATGTTCATCATCATCATGGACCAGCTTCTAGTTCTGCTGCTACAGGCTTAGACTACCAGGGGAACTGGCACCTTGAGCTCCTCTCCCTCTCTCTCTGTGCATTCACATCATATTACTGCATGTCGCTGTCTGTAAATCTCAGTTACTAAGGGCTCCTGAGCTCTCACTTCTTGTAGGTTCCTTGGGATTGTTGGTGGGGACGGCCTGCTTTTGTCTTGGCCAAAAAGTTGCACTTGAACACACCACAAAGACTACAGCCGACAGCCAACCACCACATAAGTTCTGTGCATGCGTGAGAGGAAATAACACTCCGTGCCAGCAGGCGGCGGTAATCTGTAATCGTCGTTCCAAAAAGGGGAAACCAGAAGAGGACGAGGAAGATTGCGGATATATAAACTGTTGTTATGATACGAGAAGACCATTTTCACAACTTTTTGCGCACGGAGAGGCCGCACAAAAAGGGATAGCGGTCAGAGAAAAAGATGATGGGCGCTGCGCTTTTTCTCCGGGCGGCCGCCTGCTGCTGTGAACGCTCTCTACTCCTTTGAAACAACAGGAAAAAGACGCTGGCACTCACGTCAGGTGGACATGGGGCCTAAATCACTTTGTCTTGTGCATCACAGAAATCCTAGATCATCGTCACGCACCTCTCTCCCCGCTTCCTTCTGATCATTTCCCCTCTTTCTGTTTCTCTTTTGTTTATTTCGCCGTCTCGAGTGTTCAGCAGAAACTGTTCACACGTTCGGATCGTTCCCCGGCTCCTGCAGCTGAGTCACAAAAATCTCCTGCTGCCGTGGCGGAGGTTCACTCGAGAGCCGGCTGTGAAAGTCAAACTCACCGGGCTGCAGAGGGAGAGAAATACCTGGAGAGAAAGTCTCGTGGGAGTGAGCCTGCTCTGCTCGGGAGTAACTGGCTCATATTTCAGTTGGCAGAGACGTGTGCAGCACCAAAGATCCGGTGGAGTGGGTGTCGTATGTGTTATTGATCAGCGCAGGGAAAGTGTGAGTGTGAGCCCGACCTCTTGGCACGACGTCGACCTCTCTAACAGAATCACGACAGCCGAGCTTTAAGCCCTGAGCCTGCCTGATCTCAGCTCTCTGTACGGATCGTTTCTATGCTAACACGCCTCAAATGAATCTCCAGAATCAGGCGTTAACAACGTCACAGCGAGGGTTAATGTGAGCAGACAAATAACAAGCTGATGTTTCATAATTTGGACATTAAAGTAGTGTAGCGGCTTTTTGTCTGAATAAACCGAAATCAAACGGCCTCTAATGCAGCATAAGGATGTGATGTAGTACTCAAACTGGGTCTTGGTCTCGACACCACTCGTTGAAGTCTTTAATGAAATGAACGCTGGATATAACACGTGACACATGGGGCATGGTCAATCCATACGATAATTCAGGACGGTGATATTTTCCCTCATCAATATTTTGCCCCATGCCAGAGGAGGTTTAAAGGAAGTATGTGCGACTTTTTGGTCCAGTAGGTGTCGCCCTTGAGCTCCAGCGTGAAACCAAAACAAACTTCTGTTAGGCCACGCCTCCTCCATACTGAAGCCTCCGCTCTCCTCCAGAGACACACCTCCAACCCCCCTCCACTCACATTCACACGGAGGAGTCAAGCACAAGTGGCGGACAAAATCGTCCTCTGTTCGAGCTGCAATCACCTGTGTCCTGCATTGTTGTGTTAGCATGCTACTGTTAGCGCTCTTTAGTTAGCTCGTAGCTTCATGTAAACTGACACAGAATGAGCGTGATCTAAAAACTCTTACGTGACATCCAAATAATCAGTGAGTATGTTCTTCTTCTTCTCTCTAGTCCTCGACTAAAACAGCTTTTATACACAAGGGGAGGAGCCGGCCGTCCCGTCCATGTAAACACGGCTCTGACAACAACACAGCCAGCGGGACTCGAGCTTCTCACTCATTGTAGACAGTCATGACTCAGAGACACATTTACACAGGAGAGACTGGATTACTGATAGATTTATGTGGAACATGTCGCTCATTCTTCCTTTAAGACTAATAACGACTGATTTTAAACTCAACAAAAGAAGTTGAGAGACGTTTGAGGACTCGATGATGACGGCTTTCTAAAACAACTCATGATTAGTCTTATTTATTGTGTGTGGGGACAAAATGATCCCAAATAAACAAAGTTCATGAGACGTATCTTTAAGAGAGGGAAGTTTATAAATGGAATTATTGAAATCAACACTGCTAGCTTTCTTTTGAACCACATGAAACCCCTCAGCGGTCTTTAAAAAATCAATTAGTCCCACTGTCTCCCCCTCCACATCTTTTTTTAGAGTCTCCCTCTTTGCTTCCCTTGTTCTCTCGCTTTCCCCCTCCCCCTGCGTTTGAACTTTCTCTCCCCCCTAAACTCACCCAGCTTCTTCAGGGAGCTGTAGCGGCTGATCTCAGGTTTCATGGCCAGCTCGTAGGACGGCGGCAGCTGCGCCAGGTTGTGGAAGGAGTGGGAGAAGGAGGAGTGGCTGTTGCTGTGTCTCATTCCCCCTCCGAAGATGCTGCTGCCGCCGCCACCGGGACCTTTGACGCTGCTGGAAATGAGGGTGGGCCCGGAAGAGAGCTGGGGGGTGTTGTTCATGCGGGGGCCACGTTCTGGAAAGATAAAGGGATGGACGTAGGGAGAGGAAAAATGAGGGGAAAAGTAAGGAGAAAAGAGCGACGGAGGGAGGAGAGGAGATGAGAAAAGGAGGAAAGAAGAAGAAAAGACGGCGAGGAGGAAAGAAAAAGAGAGAAAATGGAAGAAGATAGAACAAGAGAAGAAGAAACAAGCTGGTTAATAATCGGTATACAAAACAGAGAGTGTCTCCTATCTCCATGGTGACCATCTATTAATACAACGGTGCACTGTTCAGCCGACTCTCTGACACACACACACGTAAAAACATAGAGATACACTGAGAGCTTCAAACACACACAGTCACATTTATGCAAAGTGCAGAAGCAGCACATCGATCGATACACATAAAAATGATTGTCCTTATGTAACATCAGCGGTGTGGGGGAGGGGCAGGGGGGTGGGGTGGGTTTTGCAACATGAATACTCATATCGGTTACATCATACAGGTTTGCGAGCACATTCATAGTTTCCAAAACGGCCAACAGAAAGCGCTTCATGTGACCCGAACACATGGAGGTGCTCTCGAGAGGGGAGGGACATGTGCGGCTGCTGCACGGAAAAAAAAACAGGTGCACAGAGGAAACGAGTGACGCAGGCTGGAAGAGTCGTCGAGGAGGAGAAAGTTTGATGCAGGAGGAGGAGGAGGAGGAAGAGGTTAAAGCAGCGATAAATGTTCAGGTGACGGCGGGAAAATTGTGCGTTTTGTTTCCTGCGTTTGAGAATGGACACAATCGATGTGGAGTCCATTCAGGGTGGGGACGGTAACGGGCTGCGATCTTGTTAAAGATAACTGCCGGACATATCTGCTGTTGACCGTTGACAGTAATGGGCAATCACGGACAATATTGTCTCCGTTAAGCATCACCAAGGGAACACACACAAACTCATGTACACACACACACACACATATACACGCACACGCACGCACGCACGCACGCAAAGCTAGCTCATTTCCAAGAGTGACCGGGTCGTTGATTTTTGTGGAACGCATACAGTGTCTGAGAGAGAGAGAGAGAGAGAGAGAGAGAGAGAGAGAGAGAGAGAGAGTTGATGACGATGTCACGGAGAAGACGAACTTTGCGTGCAGAGTTTCTGACTCACACATTTAAAGCGTTCTGTTCTAGTGTCCTCCAGGAGGCTTTAAACCTCATCGAGCACAGGAAGAGAGACCGGAGCGGAGGATTAATTTGCCTCCTTAATTTTTTAATCACGATTAATCGCATGTTTTAATTCCATTATTTCACATTTCAAGATAAAACTTGTTAGGCTTTTATTTTGAATTTTTGTCCTGTCTTAAGCTGAGAGTCCTTTACTTGCTGCGTGCTTTTATTTTGAAATAAAGTAAGGCCCTTCTGGTAGAGTGAAGGTGAGGACATGAAGTTAAGCACAGAAACAGGAAGTGGTTAGGGATCCCAAACTGAGGTCAAACAGCTCAAAGGAACGGTAACAAAGGTCAATGTGTGATGTCATCAGGTGAACGGTAACAAAGGTCAATGTGTGATGTCATCAGGTGGATATGACTTTGGACTCGTCAGCTGAGCTGTCTGAGAGTTTGTTAAAGTGAAATGAGACATTCAAAGATGCAGCAGAGTCCTTCTTTTACATCACTGACACTACAGGGAGACACTGAGGACGACTATCTACAGGGAGACACTGAGGACCACTATCTACAGGGAGACACTGAGGACCACTATCTACAGGGAGACACTGAGGACCACTATCTACAGGGAGACACTGAGGACCACTATCTACAGGGAGACACTGAGGACCACTATCTACAGGGAGACACTGAGGACCACTATCTACAGGGAGACACTGAGGACCACTATCTACAGGGAGACACTGAGGACCACTATCTACAGGGAGACACTGAGGACCACTATCTACGGGGAGACACTGAGGACCACTATCTACAGGGAGACACTGAGGACCACTATCTACAGGGAGACACTGAGGACCACTATCTACAGGGAGACACTGAGGACCACTATCTACAGGGAGACACTGAGGACCACTATCTACAGGGAGACACTGAGGACCACTATCTACAGGGAGCCTGAAGGGACAAAATAACAGGAGATTAATCGATTAACTTGTTCATGCTGACAGCCATCCTGCTTCACATTATTAACCGTGTGCTCACAGCACACCAAACTTTAATCTGCACTTATTCTTTACTGTTGCCTTCTTGTATAATTCATTTCCCGAGGGACGCACGTGGGAAGAAGGGCTCGGAATAAGTTCACTCGACTTCATCTTCATCACATTTCCACGGCAACCTAATCCTGGTTTCTGTGGCAGCCATGTTAGATGCAGAAGATCATCTCTCACGGCGCCGGCACGATGTTTGGTGCAGGAATCTCACTAGGGCTAGCATTGCTTTTTTTTGTTTTTGTGGTTTGAGGCATTTTTAGAAAACAGACTCAGGTGGGTGCAGCGACCGCGCTTAAGCCAAGACCTCTGGAAGGATTGAGTGTCGGCAGTAAGCACATCGCATCGCTGCTTCACAGAGAGAAGAGCAGGAGGAGGAGGAGGAGGAGGAGGAGGAGGAAGCACATCTGGAAGCAGGCTTGAGGTGTCAGTGGGGGGGCAGTCAGGCTTGCATTAAGCAGAGAGCAGGCCAGACAACTTCTAGCTCACACTCTTACTGCAGACGTGTCATTTTTAACACAGCCGTGTGCATAATGAACAGAGTGGTTCCAATACAAGCATCAGAAATGTCTAACAACTTCTGTTTGAGAGCGACTGGGGGCTGGTGCTTTATTTTGAGGCGTCAAAGCATAGCTTCGGAGATCATAAATATGATACTATGATTCTCCGACAGAATACCGATGAGAGCGAGCAGACCGGGAAGCTTCACCAACCAGATGTCGTGTACTCTGACAGCTCACCCTCAGCTCGAGCTAGTGTTGTAGTTAAGACCACACTGACCGAGACCAAGACATACCCTAAACCAGAGCGCTCCGAGACAAGACCAAGACCATAATTATCACAGAAAAATCTTCATCTTGTGAGTAGGGGGCGTGTCACTCACTGAGGCCGTAACCCCGGGAAGGTTGTGGACGTAACCGGGGGATAAAAATCAAACTATGAATGAATTTTAAGTTATTAGTTCTTTTAGAAAGAGGCGTTTTCCTTCTAATCTCAGTAATGACGTGGAGAAATAGCCTCAGTGGTGGTATTGAGTTAGAATCCTCAGTACGCCCAGTCTAAGACCGAGACAGGACCAAGTAAAAATGCTTTTTGATTCTGAGACGAGACCGAGACCTAGCGGTCTCTCATCCGTATTGTTTTTCTCTTTTTCCGTCTTACACTGCCAAACGGAACGCACAGCAGGACAAACGGCTGACGACGTCGATCGTCCTCCATGTTTGTTTTTCTTTTTCTTCAGAAGTCTCGGTTTCACAGACGCGAGATCTCACAGAAACTCGCGTCTGTGAAACCGTTACTACAAACGGCAGGTGTGTGGCCTCGTGGTCTGGATGAGTTGTCTGGTGTGTACGGAGGATTATAAAGTTAGACATCGGTTGAAACCGTCCTCATGTCTGTGGTCGGTTAAGATTAAAAATCGTCTCGTGTTTGTGGCCATCTTGAGCGTGAATCTTGGCGCTCTGATAGTTTACGGTTTCCTTCAGCGTTGATGATTTCACAGATCTTTTCCCAGAGGACTCCTCCAAACCCAAACCTGTAAGAACATGCATGAAGCAGCTTTTAGTACCAATCTGTGTTTTTCAGGATGCGTTCCAGCAGCGGCGGTGTGGGCGGAGGAGGCGTGTCTACAATATCTTTTACTTTGATCCATTCTGAGTGAATCAGGCGCTCTGTGCTTTAGACAAACGCTGTATTGGAACATCTCTAAATGTAAACACACAAATATGTTTTAAAGATGACGATGACACAGCTGCTGTAAGAGTGCAGGCCGTCACACCGACATGGACACAGACAGACAGTGAGGCCGCAGTGAGGCCGTTGGATCCTGAGCTGCCGACCCCCTCAGGCTTACCGATGGTAGCAGAGTGTTTGGGGCTGGACGCAGAGCCCTGCTGGTTAAAATGGTGGTGCAAGTTCCCAGCTGCAAAGAGAGGACACAGAGCCGACAAACTGATGGACAACCACTCCTGAGACACAGAGCGGCGTGTCGAGTAAGCATTTGTGTCAGTAAAGAGAGAGAGAGATAGAGAGAGGACAGAGAGAGAGGGGGGGGGGGAGGAGAGAGAGGACAGAGAGAGAGAGAGAGAGAGAGAGAGAGAGAGAGATGGGACACAGAGGACAGAGACAGGGGAGAGTGAGTGGAGGGAGCGAGAGAAACAGAGAGAGGAGAGAGAGAGAGAGAGAGAGAGAGAGAGAGAGAGGAGAGAGAGAGAGAGGGGGGAGAGAATAGAGAGAGAGGTAAGAGAGTGCGAGATAGAAAGAGACGGGACAGAAAGAGAGGGGGGGGGGGAGACAAAGGAAAGGGAGAGGGCGAGAGACAGAGGGAGAGAGAGAGACAGTCCCTCGAGGAAATGTGACTATTTTAACTCGTTTCCACAAAATCTCAAATCAAACTGCTTCATTAGAAGTTGATTAAAGTCAAATTAGTGTTTTTTTGGTCTCGTCGTCTCGTCCTGTCTGGATTTTTAATAATGTTTCATGTGTAAAAAGTTTTGTGTGTTTTTTTTCGTGCTGAGCCAGAAAACAGAGACAAGCGTCAGACTCATTAAAAAAAACTGTTTAGAAATCTGTGTTTCTACTAAAGTAACAAGTTGACTTTTATTTTGAAATCCTGAAGAGACTGAATCTGCAGAGAGAGAGAGACGGGCGATCGAGGGACAGGACAGTGAAGAGAGGGAGGTGTGTGTTTTTACAGATTAAACAAAACAAACACATCGACCAGCACTCGTATATCCTCCGCTGCAGTCGACGATGATCACAGCAGAAGAGGCTGCAGCCATCGTCAACACTACGATCACCTCCAGGAGAGACACCGGCGTGTCTCAAGCTTGAAGCGTCTCTAACGCCGAGGTCAGACCACACGATGAAAGCACGATGTTAGCCCGATCCAGAAGTCCTAATGATTCAGTACTCGTCGATTTATCCCGTGTAGTGTGTCATAGTGAACGACAATCAACGAAGGACACGTCTGGGACGCCTCACGACCTCCTGACAGGCAGGCTAGCATGTTCCGTTACGTCAGCGATGTTGACCAATGAGAGCACACAGAAGTCACAAGTGTAACCAAACAAAAATAGAGAGCGATGAAGTCGGTACTGCAAGATCGAGGAAACGTTTGTTGAGCTCCGCTAACAACATCCCGGTCTGTATGATCCGTCGTCGAGGGCAACCACGACGGAGTTACAGCAACTTGGTGAGTGACTGCTGTTAGCTTTAGCATCAATCTAATGGTTCTTTCATCCTGACCTTTGGTTATGTAAACAAATACATTATAAACGCTCTGTTGGCCGTTTGTTAGGATCAGCTAGCGTGAGCCGGCGCAGACTGCAGGAGGTTTGAAATCAATCGAACACACGAGGAGCCTGCACTCACTGCATCTCAGCATGCACTCACTGCAAGATATGAAAATAAGGACACAACACAGACTACAGGATTTTAGTAAGATTTATCGTGCCCCAGCGGAGGAACGCAGTACCTCACATGACCTCACATGACCTTACGTGACCTTACGTGACCTCACGTAAGGTCACGTAAGGTCCTGAAGGTAAAGAAATGTCTGGAGACTGTTCTTCAGTGAGAGCTGGAGGTCAGATTGTAACTGTCAGATGATTTCAGGTGTCCAGCTCACCTGTACGGGTTACGTCCTGCCGCCAGTCGCCATGACTACTGTCCTCCCTCGTCTCATGTTCTCCGAGCAGATCGGGGACGTTAAGATTGGATCTTTATACGACTCGCGCTACGAGATAATCTGAGAAGCCTCGAGTCGGGAACACCCCCGCGAGTGTCAGGAAGGAATCGGACATGAAATCGTCCCGAATATCCTGCAGTCTGAGCCAGGCTCAAAACAGACGCCGTTTCATTCATCAGACGTACAGTCGTCATCACGTCGCTCGTCATGATTGGGTGGATAACCTCGTGTCTGTCGGTCGCGTCACAGCACAGATTTCTGTCTCTGTGATCGTCTAATCTGACACCTGGACCATCGTAAGCGACAACAAGGACGTGTAGTCTGACCTCGGCATGATGGTTATTTGAAAAGAAGAATAAAGGCAGTTAGAATCTGTTGTTGCTGACAGAAGATAACCAGAAGAGTTTAATTTGTCACACCGACTGTCTCTCAGAGCCTTGGACTTATTTTATACCGGCCAAGACACAATGACAACAGATTTCAAATATAGGAACCCCATCCTGCATTCAGTCCGGCTGTGCAGGTTGATGAATCCAGCTGGAACCTGACTGATGAGGTTTCTTGAAGCCGTGTTTTTGATTTCTGATGTGGCCGCAGATAAAAGGAACGTGTGAGCTTGAATAATCTTCAAATATTCACGGACTGATTCACAGAAAGACTGTAACTGCAGATCCAGCTAACTGAGCATGTAAACGCACCGAACCTCAACGGG
Organism: Tautogolabrus adspersus; assembly: GCA_020745685.1. NCBI lineage: Eukaryota > Metazoa > Chordata > Actinopteri > Labriformes > Labridae > Tautogolabrus > Tautogolabrus adspersus. The sequence goes on along the minus strand of CM036550.1, from coordinate 27,429,339 downwards.
ACAGCATTTTTTAAAAGTTGAGTCGTGGTCACTTACTGCGGTTGTCTTTGCTCTGCAGGATGGGGGTGTACAGGTTCTTGGACGTTCGTCCGTCTGAGTTGGTGCTGGTCAACATGGACGTGTTGTTCCTCTCTCCCTGCTGCACCGGGCTCGACTGGTGACGCAAGATGTCCACCAGTGATCTGACATAGCCGAGGGAAGACGGAAGAGACATGGGGGAGAGCAGGAGAGAGAGGAGGGAGAAGAGAGAGAAGGACAGAGAGGAGGGAGAGGAGAGCGTAAAGAGAAAGACAAAAATGACGGTAAGACAGAGTTTATGTATCTCAAAGCCCAATCATGTCGTGACTTGACTTAAACATTAACACGACTCTTTACTCTGAATAAAAACTGGATGGACAGGAAAGGAGCTACAGGTCGGACTTGATCTTTAGTTTAAAAAAACACCCGGCTACGTGTGGACTCAGCCTCGACCTCTGGATGATGGAGTTTCTTTGATCGGATCAGTCTCTTCTGACTGACACGTTTACATGAATCATTTTAATTCTGATTGTTTGTGTCCATATAAACATAGCTCGTGCTGTGTTGTTACTGAGACTAGCCTCTGCGATTGTCTCTGGCGAGGCTCTGCCTCAGACTGACTACATCTGCTGTTTGACTGAGACTCACCTTCCTGCTCTGACGTGTAAACCACAAAACAGCCTCGTGCTCTCACCTGGGCATGTTGATGTCTCTGTTTCGGGGTCGACGAGCCACCTTGCTGAAGGCGATCCGGACGCCAACGGCCACGACAAGCGTGAAGGAGATGACTCCTCCGATCACATAGGCCGTGCTGTGTTCACAGGGAGAAGGAGCACAACAGAGGATGACATCAGGCGGATAAAAGAAAACATTTATGAAGAGAAAGTTCACTTATTGAGGCGTCCATCATTGATTTCTTTCACATGAAGACGTTACTAACTCATGTCTAAAACCAGTCCAGAGTCTGACCTGCTGTTCTGCTGCTGCAGCGTCTCAAAGTCCGGGTCGGGCTTTGTCACGGGCACCGTGGCGGGGACCAGTGGCTCGGCCCAGTCGGGGGAGATGTAGTTGTTGCAGGACTCCTGGTCCAGCCGGTTCCTCTGGTGCTCACAGCAGAACCGGTAGTGGCAGGTGCCGCAGCAATAGATGTAGCTGCCTTTGGAGCAGTTGAACGTGCTGTCAAAGTGCCCCATGACGTCATAGTAGCCCCTGTGCAAAGAAATACGTCAAGCATCAGTGTTTCATGGCGCCCATTTGTCACAGGACCTCAGGTGTATTTGTTTGGACCAGAGAAGGTAGGCGGTTTTAAGGCACCCCCACACGGCCGTTTTGGACGCCCCTCGGTTTGCCAGATATGAGAGCAGTTATCAGGTCAAACCAACAGGTGTTGCAGCGATGGAAGCGGGCAAGAGAACTGGTTCAGATAGAAGTGATTGTACCCGACCTAAAAAGCCTCTGCATGTTTCTAATAAGCTCCACGAGCAGAAACGTGCTCAAACTAGGATCAATATTGGAGATGCTTTTGAAAAATGGAGAGAGGTTAGAACGCAGAAAGGTTTACAGACCGATGCAGAGCTGGATAAACGCTGAAGCTTCAGTGTCCACCACATGGTGACCTGAGTGAGCATCCACTCTAGAGAGGAGGGGGGGGGGAGACAGCTCTCTGTAATGTTTAGAATCTGGACTGCAGTACTCGTTTTAAACACTAGGTGTCAGAGTTACATATTGCTCCTTTAAATGATCTTATTTTAGACTTTTTGAGGGACCTGCGGGGACTCTGGAGGAAATGTTCTAATCTTCCCTCTTGTATGAAACCACATAGACAATAGAAACTGAACATCTGCAGAGACATCTTATTACGAGCTGAAAAACATTTAATCAGCTGTTATCAGAACACAGCTGACGGGATTCAGCTATTTCCTCATTAATATTTAAGGTTGAGGATCTCCGATATGTTGGGAAAGGTGTTTACTAAATGTAGATATTAACACACGTCTTGAAGACATTTATATCAGCCTGAGGTAAAACTCTTTGAAGCTTATAACGTAAACTGTGCAGATCTCTCTCTGAGCTCCTCTCTTATTCTCACATCTCTCACGGCTCTCTGTCGTGGCAGCTTCGTACCGCCTGGACGTTGCTGCTGCTGCTGCTGGTGTGTGCAACTCGCCGGCACACAACCAGTTCAGAGCTGATCACATGTTTCCTAGCAACAGCAAGACGCCTCTCAGGGCAACGTATAATCTCCAGTGAGATGGAGATCAGAGCTGCAGGAGGAGAAGAATCATGATGCGCCTCGCTTTTATGGCGTCCACTGTGATCAACGCATTTCACAAATAAAATCGTGCCGTAAAGGAGGCGAGGACGCTCGGATGGAAATCCAACACCTGCAAAGATGATCTGAGCTCGCTTTATACGACACACCCGAGGCTCAGACTCTCTGTTTTCTGCTCAACCTGCTTGATTTGCATTTAGAGAATAAAATGAAGTCCAAACATTCAGAATCGTTCATCTTGATCAAGTTCTCGTCTTTAATGAAAGAGGAAATGTAGCTGCAGCGTGTTCCAGCGTCCCAGCTGTCCGTCGCTGTGGCTGAAACTTTTCTCCCTTCTGTTTTCTTATTCCCTGCTCTCGACCTGGCTTTTGGTCTCATCCGGTGGTTTTGAAACCGAAACCGAGAGAAAACCGTCGTTCCTATCTGAGTGTAGTGAGCGCGCTCGCGGGAGTGACAGCAGTGAAGCAGCCGGCTGCCTTTCAACTGTGACACACGAGAGCTTATGAGACGTTGATGCTGTAGCAGTTGTTAACGCAAAGTTCTCACAATAATGACTGGCAGAACGCCGGCGTCACAGGAGAGCGCAGTGAGGTTGAGAATGTGTTGCTGTTTATGTTATTTTCTAGCAGTATTTTAACTGGCCTGCGCGGACCAGTGGAACATGCAATCAGGCCAGTTACAATGTTGAACCCTGACCAGTAGAACATGCTGACAAACACGCTGTCATTACTGAGAGTGAGGCCGCCACCATCACGCTACACGCCACCTGAAACTTCACCTCCATTCATCGTCACTTTCAAGCTACAACAACACGCCAACCACAACAGGACCTGTTTTCTTCTTACCTGCAAACGTCCACATCCACCAGCTGCCTGGGAGGTGGCGCCACCTGGGCTGCTCCGAGCGGGGGCTTCAGGGCGTCGGCTGTCATGTTCCTTGGCAACATGGTCTGGGGGAGGGGCTTTGGAGGGAGCTCGGCCATGACTGGCCGATCATCTCCGTCCTCCACCTCGGCTGCTTTCGGAGCCACCTTGGGCCCGGCGGGCAGCGGCGGCAGAGGAGGTTTGTAGCCGGTCAGGAGGAACAAGGTGGTGCTCTTTTTAGCGGCTGCAGGCGAGCTACCGCCGCCGCTCAAAGTCCTGACGTCGCCATCAACGGCAGCACGCCGCTCCGTGGTGATGGTAACCGTGGAAACAGCGAGGCATGATGAGAAAAGCAGCAGGACGAGGGAGAAGCAAAACATCCCTCTTGAAGCTGCAGGTTTCATCGTTTTATCACAAAGTTCAGGAGCTGCGGTTTAAAAAAAAACAAAAATCACACAAACAGCTCGTGAAGCGCGGTCAACAATCAGCGTCCCGTTTCAAGATGGCCGCTTCTGGATTATAAAAAACCTACAGTATGAAAAGTTTATACTCCGGGCTGAGGGAATAATCCTGCACAGGCGTGAAGGGTTTCTCCTGGAGTTCAGTCTGTTGAAGCGATGTCTCCTGTTTGGCGTTTCATCGTAAACATTTCTCTCTCGCGTCGAGCAGCTTCTGTAAACACTGAGGTCCGTCAGAGTGTTTAGGCGCCGTGCAAACCGCCTGTGAAGCGGTTAAAGTTCTCAAATAATCAACGTCATTAAAAGTCAATCTTATAAATATATAGAATCAGGTGGTTTTTATGGCAGCGGGCGCCTGACACTTAAATTTGGTGCGTCTGCGCTTTACAGTCCGTTGGCCATAAATCTAAAATGTTGAAGAGAGGCAGTTTCAATTTGACATTTTCTGTAAACAACATGAAAGTGAGAAAGATGTAAACTCCTTATACAATGACCCCTCCAAAACAAAAGCCTTCTTAAAGAGTTTCACGGGTCATTTATGGCACGAACGTCACGTGTGAAAAACTACGATGGAAAAATCTGTAAACATCGAGCGCTGTATGTAAACTTGAGATGTGTTTTACGTTTGGCACTTCTGTAGTCCTGTTGTGAAATATAACAAATGAACTTCTGATTTGATTTTGAAAGGAAATCAAAGACTTGAGCTCTGAGTGCGTGGTCACGTCTGTAAACGGTGCTGGCAGCGTTAGAGAGCTCAGCTGTGTTTAGCGAAGAAGCTGAGAGGAAGTCGGTCTGAATTTGGCACAAGCTGTGAATGAAATCTGTATTCCATCGACGTTACGCTCACAAGTCACCAATCAGCACGCTCCTTCTTTCACACAGTTTAGAGGACGAGTCAGTAAAGGTCAGTATGCTTGAACTTTTGGTTTGAACTCAGAAGTCGCGGACTCGGACGTTGCTATGACAACATGTTCAGCAGCATCGAATCTGTAAGAAAAAAGTCCTTCAGGCAGAGACGGGATCGATAAACGAGGATATCAAGGCATTCACAGAAGAGTGATCGACAGCGAGACAACGGGTTTTAAAAAAAGGCGGATCTATGTGCGTTCGATACCCTTGTGTGAGTGTCTCTGCTCGGAGTTTAGCTTGGCCCAACAGAAGAGAACAAAGGAGGGCTTGGGCCCGGTTCTAGCAGGGCAGCGAGGTTCTGCCCACAGAACAGACATGAAAATGTCCGGATTCATCCGTCAACACCGAGGGGAAACAGGACGACTGACGGGGAGCACGGCGCGCTCACCTTCACTGCCACGCTTGACACTGCACGCCGTCTACTCGCAGACTTTTTTCAACAACAAAACGTCCAAAGCCGTTCTTTCGTCGGGTTGTTCCTAACGGCGTTTCCTTCACTCGCTCGCTGGACGGAAACGTGAAAGGTTTGTATGGCTGGTGTTCAGTATGGCTTTGTTCTTTTCTTACATATACTTTAAAAACTTGATCTCCTTCCACGACAAATGGTCATACAGTGAAAGGTTTTAAATTGCATGTTTAGAGTAGGTAAAAGGAAGAACGCTAAAGTAGTCAAAGAGGTACCTGGGATTAGATAAAGGGGGGGGGGGGCGTTCAGCGTGGCGTCATGGGGAGCCACGTGTGGAAGAAACAGAAGAGGACAAAGAGCGAATAAAAGCAACTGGAAGAAGAAGATAGGCAAAGTGTCGACAGTGTTTCACAGCGCAGACTGAAACGTCGGTTTATCTCCGAGCCTTTGAGAGAGCAGCAGAAGCAGTGGAAGCAGCAGCGTTGGTGGTGGTTGTCAGTCAAGTTATCACTGCTTAGCATGCACACGACAACAAGCTGGAGGTTTATAAAGCACTTTGAACCAATAATGCACTGATCATCGTCCCCGTGAGGAAACAGCAGCAGCTTTGCAAACACTGAAGACGGAAGAAGACGACAATGGATGTGACGTTTAACGATTCTTCTGTTTTCTAAAATACCTCTTCAGTAAACTGAGTCGGATTCGAATGGTTTCATGGGTTGGGTGGGTTGAGCAGGAGGAAGTGTTATGACTTAATAAACTTTTCTCGTGATGATTTTGTAGATTTTCTTTTTTTGCTTCTTCTTTTCAGACACGGTCAGCTTCACACCTGCTTTTGGTCTCGCTCCGAACAAAACAGGAGAGGCTCGTAACCTCAATCCCAACGATGACGAGGAAGTTAAAAAAATATTGGAAACAGACGGGAGGAATAGTTAGTGAGGAGCTTTGAAAGCAGCGGAGAAAATCCCCCAGAGGAGCTCCATGTGGTGGAGGAACAGTCCTGTTGAGATCCACCTTCCCTCGACTTCTTCTCGTTTCTCTCACGGGTTCACGTCCGCTGGTTCAGACGTTTCCACGCTGCAAGAGGAGAACACAAACGTTTGTTATTAATCAGTTCGTTAAAGTAAAGCTCCAAATCACAAGACAATCATGAAGACAAGGTATAGATTGTTCTCATGCACCGACACCCCACCGTACCCCGATCTACCATCAGAGGATCATTTCAGGATCTGCCTCCCGGACTACTTTTGGAAACTTTAGCTTCGACTAGCAAAGCCTTTATTCTGCCAGAGCAATGTTCTGCAGGGGTAACTAGGTGGGACCCATGGAGCTTTGCAGGTGAGAACGAGGAACTTAAATCCTAATCCAGATTTCATAGAGAGGCAGCACAGAGCAGCTAATATGGGAGATATAAATGATCTCTTTTCCTAGTTGTTGTCAGTACGAGTCTTGCAGCATTGCAGCAACATTGTCTGGAGCAGTTGTTCCCAACCGTTTTAGGTTTGTGACTCCAGACATCCAAAACAATTCTACAATTCATTCATCAGACGCTTTTATCCAAAGAGACGAACATCAGAGAGTAAGAACAACACGAGCGAGGAGAGAGAGAGGAGGAGACAACGTCAGGAAGTGAACAAACAGCTTTAAGTCTGATCGGACACACAGGTGCTGACAGGAAGTGACCAGAGGTGCTGACAGGAAGTGACCAGAGGTGCTGACAGGAAGTGACCAGAGGCAGAGCACAGGTGCTACAGCTGTTCTTGAGAGGCCTTATCAGCATCAAAACCATCCTACATATCATCATCATGAAGGTCGTAGGTGTTCATAAAGAGCTGGGTCTTTAGCTTTTTCTTAAAGGTGCAAAGGGACTCTGCAGATCGAACTGATTCGAACCCCCGACCTTGCGGTTGGGAGACGACCGACTCTACCGACTCGGCCACAGCTGCCCGCCGTGTGAACCTCAAACAGACAGATTTGGCAGTGATTTGATTGTTAAAGCAGATCAATAGGATGCCAGAATGACTCAATCCTGACGCGGATTAATCAAAAGTCAAATGTCATGGTTTGTTGCGTGTGTTTAAGGAGGTGAGAACACAGGAAGTAGACTTTTGGGACACAGCAGAAAGGAGCAGCTCGAACCAATTAGTGTGTGTGTTGTTGTTGGTTTGTTTATATTCTGCGCCCAAGGAGAGCTCACCTGTCGGCACTTTTGAATCTCAAATTTGCAGCCAGAGAAACTTAATGAAAAGTTCAAACCCGATGTCCAGAGATCCGACTAATCCAGGTGAGTCTTTATATGATTTCATGCATCGAGCACAAAGGAGGTATTTTAAATGATCTACTCTTTGCCTGAAGCAGCTCATGCACGGCTTCTCGAATGCTTGATTAGACCTGAAACTCTGCGTTACTGAGGGATGTATAGTATAAACATCTATATATACACTTTCTCCTACAACACACACACTGATTCAGAGTCATACTGTAAATATAAAACATCAGCTGACAGAGGAGACGGGAGCAGCCGTGATCTGACTCTGATAAAAAGAGAGCAGGCGACATGACAGCTGCCATATGGACTCATCTGACAGAAGGACGCAGAGAAGGGAGACCACAGATGTGTGTGTGAGTGTGTGTGTGTGTGTGTGTGTGTGTGTGTGTGTGAGTGTGAGTGTGAGTGTGAGTGTGAGTGTGAGTGTGTGTGTGTGTGTGTGTGTGTGTGTGTGTGTGTGTGTGTGTTCTGTTTTCAGAATGAGGCCTGCAGCGCCAGGAATGAGAGCATCACGCCGCTGTTGGGCTAAAACTCTCATAACCGCGTCCTAAACAGTTAACTTTAACATAAACGATTTGGACCAAAGGAACGTCGTGACGTTTGGCCCCAAATGAAGTTGACTACGTACTGATGTTTTGAATTCATAAAGGAGGTGTGAGGCTCGGCGATATGGATCCCTCCCTGACTTCGATGATCCATGTCCATATGAACGTAAACAGACGGGCCTCTCGGATACTTTGCGGCTGACCCAGCAGGCCGAGCAGCTGCTACAAGTAAAGCCTGTTTTTTTTTAACTTGCACACAGCTGAAAAAGTTTGCCTTTGTAACATTTTGCTGTGAGCGTATCTCTTATAGAACATATTATCAGCGATCTCGCCTCCTTTCCTTCAGGATGTTGTCGGTTTTCTTTGACCTTTTAGAAGGTTTGGTCTGTCTGCCACCTCGGATGTGCAATATGGGCGGAAACAAACACCCGACCTAACAGGACTAAACAACAGGGCCATTACACTCAATGCAACCTCAACAGAAGAGGACATCACACATCCACTAAACATCCACCTCAGCCCACTCCCCTCAGGACGGAGGTACAGAGCACCGAGGTGCAGAGGACGGAGGTACAGAGCACCGAGGTGCAGAGGACGGAGGTACAGAGCACCGAGGTGCAGAGGACGGAGGTACAGAGGATGGAAGTCTCGCTTTGGGAAGAGCCTGATCCCTGCTTGCATAGCTGCCTTGAACAAAAGTCTTTGCTGAACAGGCCCGAGTGGGAACTTTTAAACTGTCACACGTGGACCACCTGGTGTGATATCAGAACAGGAGGGATGTTATTTATGCGTCTTTAACGAACAGCTGATGAAAATAGTCAAAAGAATGAGGCAAAGTGGGAAAAGCTGCTGTGTGTGTGTGCTTGTGTGTGTGTGTGTGTGTGCGTGCGTGCTTGTGCGTGTGTGTGCTTGTGTGTGTGTGTGCGTGCGCGCGTGTGTGTGTGTGTGCGTGTGTGTGTGTGTGTTTGTGTGCTTGTGCGTGTGTGTGTGTGCGTGCGTGCGTGCTTGTGCGTGTGTGTGTGCGTGTGTGTGTGTGTGTTTGTGTGCGTGTGTGCGTGTCCGTGTGTGTGTGTGTTAGGATAAGATAATGAAAGGGAGGTCAGGTGAGCGCATTAAAGTCGTTTGTAACATGCTTATATAAGTTAGAGAATCGAGCATGTTTAATATACACAAACTAACACGGGCTCAGTCCCTGCAGCACCAAGAGAACAGAAGACAGAAGCATCAGAGACAAAACGTGCAACAAGACATCCGAGGCCGACTGTAACAAGAAAAAGAAATACAACCCTGCAAGGTAGAGGATTCTCATCAAGCATTGAACGGCAGAAAAGGGCATTTCCTCCCTCAAAGCAGGAGCGTGAGGAGCGTGAGAGGAGGAGGGAGACTCTATGAGAACAGGATGTTCAGGGTTGAGGAGTTAACGGGAAACATTTCCTGAATCACAGTAACCTAAATAGCCCGGTCCTGGGCGCTCTGCTGCTCTGACAGCCCGGCTTCACATCAGTGTATCTCAACCCTCGGGGGGCTTTTCCGACCCGCTTCCTCGGATGTCGTAATTAAGAAACCCCCGCTGACAAACAGCTGAACCTCCACTGACTTTCCAGGCAGGAAGTGCATTAATTCAATGAAGATTTAACACATTTGTGCGCACGGCTGTTCAGACGTTACTTTCCTGGCTAAAACAAATGCTGTATATCACACAGGAATAAAATGCATTCTTGCAAATGAAGAATTTATGGAAAATATTTGGAGCTGCAGCAGAACAAAATGTGTTTGTCTTTCCACAATCTGAGGCCATCTCCTGTTCAAACAGGATGTGAGGGGGAGAGCGAGGGCCGTCCAAACATCTCTGTGACACTTTCATTGGCTGCTGTTTGTTGTTGATTTTATGCCCGTGCACACCGAGCTAAAGCTAAAGATAACACCGCTCTCCAGGAAGTCCAAGAGCTGGGATCTTCATTTCATTATGGAGGTGTTTATTAAAAGGATGCTGCTGCTTGTTGCTCTTAATGAAGAGTTTGTGGAAGTGGGTCAGACGTGCTGTGAGAAAGAGCAGTGATGTGTTCGAGGAAATTACACTACACAAGAAAATAAGACTTAAGCTCCTGTTAGCCCGTGGACCTCCTAAAGGAACATTTCTTACACAACGTTTTCTGTAAGTTCAACAAAGTATAGAAGGAAAGAGCGCTAAGATGATCAAACAAAAGAGCACAGAGGCTTAGAGCTAATCAAGACCTTCATTTCGTCTCTTTTTCTCTGTGCATGGTTGCATGTGCGCCTGCGTCTACATAAACCCTCCCAGGTGTCTCTCTGTCTCCCCGCTGAGCTCGGCCATTTGTCTTCCTGCGTGCTGCACACATTTATCCTGGTGTCTATAGGCCTGCTGCTCTGCCTCCACGCCAACATTATCTGCCAGAATACGACAGTGAACTATAGATTTCCCCCCCATATCCACAGTATGCTGCAGAGGTTTCTGACCTTCTGTTTTAGACTTTCATACAGAATGAGAGACAGAGAGGGAGCAGCTGTCGCCATTCAAAGACACGGATCAGCAGACACCGACGTTTATTAACTCCGTTTGTCATCGAATTAAAACTAAAGTGAAATTTAAAAAGAGGCATGAACGCAGCCTGTGGGTGTTGATGGACGAGGTAGCACGGAGCCGTAACGGTGCGGAGCTGACACGCGACACACACGCATCTGGTGGAAGTTCTGGGTTAATTATTTCTTCATATTTTTTGCCAGAAACATAAGTTTATGATCTTGATCGGTACCAATTACAGCTCTCTTTTTATTTAACACTCGTTCAGAGCGCACGGACGTTTCTGGTACTCACAAATATTTGCGAGCCAGCTTGGAGAGTTGCAGGTTTGTAGCGAACCTGTGTCTCTCCACCAATCAGTAGGCTGCTGTCTGCAGAGACGAGTCTCCCTCATGTCAGTTGGCATCAACTGAATCCCGCCCCCCGTTGCTTTTGCCACAGGATAAGTGTCTTCATTTACAAAGGTCAAGAGTCTATGCAATTGTCAAGTTACACTGAGAGCGCCCTCTGCTGGATCAAACTGCAATCTACTTCAGACGGCCTGATGTCGTTATAGACTGAATATTTTGAATGTCGAACGGCTCATTACAGTTCAAATGTGAACCTTCTCCCCCAGGTTCGAATGAATGTTATGCACAGCCTGTTGCACCAGCTTTACAAGAAACCATGACGACTTCTTTCAGTGTCTTGTTTGAACTGCAACACAGAAAACAGGCGTATATTTACATTTCTAATTTTGCATTAAAAGTCATTCAATGAACTACTCAAATCGTTGCAGGTGATTTTCCTTCTGATTGACTAATCTTGTAAACACCTGCGTCAATAGTGGGGGCTTTCAGAAATGGCATTCATCACCACCACCCACAGTAAGTTTAAATCTTCGACTGCTGCGAGGAGCTCTTTCAACGTCTTTGTGCAATGATTCATGAGACACTGAAGCCCATTACCAGCAGCCTGTCACCTCTTCTGATCTACACTTAATTCATACAAAACTGCAGGAATCCCAAAGGAGGTCTACTTCAGAATGCAGTTATTTTAAGCAGCCGTGCGTTACAAAACCTAAATCAGTGAGTAATGCTTCCTGGAGTGATTCAAACATTTAAAAAAGTGGTGCCAGTCTGTCGACTCACTGCCGTAATCTCCTCCATTTACAAGAAAACTGACGACCTACAGCTCAGAGGGCGCGTACTGTATGTGACGGATAACACGGCTTTCTGAGGAAATATTCATGCTGCTGCTAGAACGACAAGAGCATCTGTTATCGTGAAGCCTACGGTTGTAAATCCATCCATTATCTCTACCGCTTTTTCCCGATTAGGGTTGCGGGGGGCTGGAGCCGATCCTGGCTGTCATTGGGTGAGAGGCGGGGTTACACTCTGGACTGTTCACCAGACAATCACAGGGCTGACATATAGAGACAGACAACCAGCCACACTCACATTCCCTCACCAATTAACGAGCATGTCTTTGGACTGTGGGAGGAAGCCGGAGTACCCACACATGCACGGGGAGAACATGTAAACTCCACACAGAGAGGCCAGAGGATAGAGTCAGAAACCGGGGAGAGGGAGAGAGTGGTGGATGACATGCGGGAAAGAAGCCACAGGTTGGATTCAAACCCAGGCTGTCCGCCTTGAGGACTCAACCCCTGAACATGTGACACGCACACTAAACCACCAGGCTACCAACGCCCCATAATGGTGCTCGGAAAGACTCCTCAGTTAAAGACAACAGGTGAGCAGAGGAGGTGGGCAGAGAGGCTCGCGCGCTGCGGACTTCGGGCTGTCTCTTGCAAACTTTCTCCAGTTTTCAAACGCCTGTTGAGTCCACGCTACGGTTCTCACCTTTGATTTGGTGCTAATGATAGCTTCGTATCACTTTAATACGTCTTTGTTGCCATGACGACTCTTCAGGTTACTTGTAAGATTGACAACTCTTTATACCTCAACCTCTGAGTCCTTGCAGCTCACAATTTCCAGATTGTACTGTGTGTTATTCTGCACTAACACGGTGCAAAACATCCACACTGGCGGTGACGTCGCGTAAACTCTCGCTGCGGGAGGCTGCGCTCCTTGATGTTCTTCGTCTCTGTGTTCAATGGCGGCTCGCATACCGCCACCTACTGTGTCGGAATGTGTTAGGTTGCTTAAAAGTAAATGATCAGTTGATTTTATCAGTTAAAATGTCGTCATCGTAATAATAAAAAGCTATAAAATATACCTAATATCGGCAACTAAATGATCTGAACTGTTACATCGTGTGAACGCCCTCTAAGATCCAAAAGCTCATCAGGTGTAAATCTGCACAAAACTCCTGCAAAGACACTGAGACGTTCTTTCACCTGAAAATCACGAGAACATGATTTTAAATAAAGTTGATTTAGTGTCAACATTCTTTACGATAGCTAAAGTGTACTTTACACTATTGTTTGATCGTTTTTCGCCCATCAGTTAGTAACATGAGTGAGTGACACGTTGATCGATGGTGAGAACAATCGTTACTCGCAGCTCTAAGAGAGTTGATGACGTAATCCTGCAGAGCAGAGAGTGCACTGCACCGACGATCACATTGATTATGTTACACAGGATTATGCAACGTTGAGTCATTTACTTGTTATGTATCGATATTGGAAAAACATTATCAATACATTAACATTGATGTGAATCACACATGTTCCTGTACAGCTGTGCATGTCTGACTTTCACTTTGCAGGAGCACACGAGCTTTGAAGGCCGGCGTTAGTTAGTGTAGAAGACCCCCCATAACACACACACTGATACACACACACACGCTCTTTCTCTCCTCTCCATCCCTCCATCCATTCACTCCCTCTCCGTCAGGATGTGCGTGGGCTCGAGCGTCGCCCTCAGAATAGCACTGCAGCATTGAAAAGAGAGAAAACGCACAAAAAAAAGAAACAAGAGGAGAGGAATAAAAAGACGTTTGTTTTTGTGTTCTTGGGACCTTTTTTATTCGTGTGTGTCCTGAGTGTTTTTCTGTACCGTAACACCAAAGAGCGTCAGTCAATCATGCTGGCTGGCGTCCATATCGACGCCGTTTATGGCTGTCATGGTTATTTTTTTATACTAATCCACTCTTGATATCCTCTTCCTCATTCACACCTCAGTCGCTCAATCTTACTCCCATCCTTTTGTCTTCTTTCACCACTTTCTCTCATTTCTCCCCACCCCCTCCTCCCTCTCTAAGGCATGCTGGGAAATGTGCCAGTGCATAAGGGCATGCAGCAGCAGCAGCGGCGGTGACAGTATGGCCGTGTATTGTAATGTGGACTGGGGGCGAAGCTGGCAGAGCCGTGGCTGCGGTGAACCCTGTCCATAAAGGTCAGTGCACTGCCCTTGGTCCTGACACACTGATGGAATAAAACTGGTTTATAAATAAAAATCCATTAATGCAGCCCAGTTCTCAGATGATAGTCAGGAGGTCCACGAGTCCATTAACAGTCATCAGAACGACGCCACATAATGTCATAACCATCGATTTCAGCCCGAGTTGAGTAATCGGGTGTTTGGTGGGCTGAGCAGCAAAACCTGGTACATCTTAAACCAATCACTGAGGAGAACGAAGCCCTGATGAGGAACTTTGACTCAACTTTTGATGCTTTCAAATGTAAAAACTCAAAGAGATAATTTTTTGGGGGGCTTTATTTCATAGGACAGGGCTAGAGTAGGAAATGACATGCAGGAAAGGAGTCACAGGTCTGACTTGAACCCGGGCTGCCGGCTTGGAGGACTATAGCCTCCGTACATTGGGCGTGACCTAACCGCTAGGCCATCTGCGCCCCTATATAGTGCTTTTTTAAGACACTCAAAGACACTCATTCACACCCTGATGGTAGAGGCTGCTGAGTAAAGAGTCCATCAGTATTAACTCATCCATTCATACACATTCACACACTGATGGTAGAGACTGCTGAGTAAAGAGTCCATCAGTATTAACTCATCCATTCATACACATTCACTCACTGATGGTAGAGACTGCTGAGTAAAGAGTCCATCAGTATTAACTCATCCATTCATACACATTCACTCACTGATGGTAGAGGCTGCTGAGTAAAGAGTCCATCAGTATTAACTCATCCATTCATACACATTCACTCACTGATGGTAGAGGCTGCTGAGTAAAGAGACCATCAGTAGTAACTCATCCATTCATACACATTCACTCACTGATGGTAGAGGCTGCTGAGTAAAGAGACCATCAGTATTAACTCATCCATTCATACACATTCACACACTGATGGTAGAGGCTGCTGAGTAAAGAGACCATCAGTATTAACTCATCCATTCATACACATTCACTCACTGATGGTAGAGGCTGCTGAGTAAAGAGACCATCAGTATTAACTCATCCATTCATACACATTCACACACTGATGGTAGAGGCTGCTGAGTAAAGAGTCCATCAGTATTAACTCATCCATTCATACACATTCACACACTGATGGTAGAGACTGCTGAGTAAAGAGTCCATCAGTATTAACTCATCCATTCATACACATTCACTCACTGATGGTAGAGGCTGCTGAGTAAAGAGTCCATCAGTATTAACTCATCCATTCATACACATTCACTCACTGATGGTAGAGGCTGCTGAGTAAAGAGACCATCAGTATTAACTCATCCATTCATACACATTCACTCACTGATGGTAGAGGCTGCTGAGTAAAGAGTCCATCAGTATTAACTCATCCATTCATACACATTCACTCACTGATGGTAGAGGCTGCTGAGTAAAGAGACCATCAGTATTAACTCATCCATTCATACACATTCACTCACTGATGGTAGAGGCTGCTGAGTAAAGAGTCCATCAGTATTAACTCATCCATTCATACACATTCACTCACTGATGGTAGAGGCTGCTGAGTAAAGAGTCCATCAGTATTAACTCATCCATTCATACACATTCACTCACTGATGGTAGAGGCTGCTGAGTAAAGAGTCCATCAGTATTAACTCATCCATTCATACACATTCACTCACTGATGGTAGAGGCTGCTGAGTAAAGAGACCATCAGTATTAACT
The DNA here is from genome assembly GCA_020745685.1 of Tautogolabrus adspersus. Taxonomy (NCBI): domain Eukaryota; kingdom Metazoa; phylum Chordata; class Actinopteri; order Labriformes; family Labridae; genus Tautogolabrus; species Tautogolabrus adspersus. The sequence continues at coordinate 27,414,011 of CM036550.1, read as the reverse complement.
CATCCATTCATACACATTCACTCACTGATGGTAGAGGCTGCTGAGTAAAGAGTCCATCAGTATTAACTCATCCATTCATACACATTCACTCACTGATGGTAGAGGCTGCTGAGTAAAGACTCCATCAGTATTAACTCATCCATTCATACACATTCACTCACTGATGGTAGAGGCTGCTGAGTAAAGACTCCATCAGTATTAACTCATCCATTCATACACATTCACTCACTGATGGTAGAGGCTGCTGAGTAAAGAGACCATCAGTATTAACTCATCCATTCATACACATTCACACACTGATGGTAGAGGCTGCTGAGTAAAGAGTCCATCAGTATTAACTCATCCATTCATACACATTCACTCACTGATGGTAGAGGCTGCTGAGTAAAGAGACCATCAGTATTAACTCATCCATTCATACACATTCACTCACTGATGGTAGAGGCTGCTGAGTAAAGAGTCCATCAGTATTAACTCATCCATTCATACACATTCACACACTGATGGTAGAGGCTGCTGAGTAAAGAGTCCATCAGTATTAACTCATCCATTCATACACATTCACTCACTGATGGTAGAGGCTGCTGAGTAAAGAGTCCATCAGTATTAACTCATCCATTCATACACATTCACACACTGATGGTAGAGGCTGCTGAGTAAAGAGACCATCAGTATTAACTCATCCATTCATACACATTCACACACTGATGGTAGAGGCTGCTGAGTAAAGAGACCATCAGTATTAACTCATCCATTCATACACATTCACACACTGATGGTAGAGGCTGCTGAGTAAAGAGACCATCAGTATTAACTCATCCATTCATACACATTCACTCACTGATGGTAGAGGCTGCTGAGTAAAGAGACCATCAGTATTAACTCATCCATTCATACACATTCACTCACTGATGGTAGAGGCTGCTGAGTAAAGAGACCATCAGTATTAACTCATCCATTCATACACATTCACTCACTGATGGTAGAGGCTGCTGAGTAAAGAGTCCATCAGTATTAACTCATCCATTCATACACATTCACTCACTGATGGTAGAGGCTGCTGAGTAAAGAGTCCATCAGTATTAACTCATCCATTCATACACAGGCCTAATTTGTTAATAAAGCTGATCTTCGTACTATCAAGTGTTGCTGGAGCATTTTGACCTCTTCTAAACCTTTCACTCTTCATGCACCATGGTAGTTGGTGAAGTTGTGCCAGAAAATCCTCTGCTTCTTCGGGGATTTGAATGGTGGCAGGTCGGTACTGTCACAGATGTGTTTGGGGAGAGAGTTCCAGATGTAGGGGGCAGCGATGGGAAAGGCCCCAGGTTGGGTGCTTGAGAAACCTCTTCTCTGAATCAGTAGTTAGCTGTACTAGATGACAGCGTCAAGTTGATATGACACATCACAGAAAACGAGATAACGTTCTATGATCATAGCGCCCGCAGCGTCAGAATCACATTACTGCACACCTTCCGTCATCCACACCCACAACCAACTCATAATCCCCGCGCAGTCTGAATGCGTCCTCCAGGAAGGGCATCTGTAGGAGTCCAGGTCGCCAGTGAACGAGCAAGAGAGTGAAGAGCAGTGTGACATCGGCATAGAGCGCGTGGTTTGACAGGACTAACATTAAAACTTAAGCAACAAGCGAAACAACCTGTGACGTGTGAACTTTACGGGTCGCCTCTGTTGACTTTGTCTCATTCTACAAGTGATTTCTTTTCTTGGTGTAACTGACCTCCTTTATCGTCTGTCAGCGGGACTTTAGGCCGGATGTTACGCAGGGACAGACGGCAATAAAAAGCCATTACCTAACATCAACACACTTTGCTTGCAGTATTTGCGTTGTGCAAGATGCAGGAAAACAAAACTTAATCTAAAAGTAGAGTGTTGACAGGATTACTGTTGAGTGAATTTAGCCCGAAGCTGCTCTGTAACCCTGAGTGAGCCGCAGCTGCATGAAAAACTCAGCCAAAAAGTCAACTCTCTAAATCATGTTTACAACTAGTTCTGTTCATTTCTCCTACGTTTGATCCAGTCAATCAAAACCACACACGGCCAAACTTTTCCCTGAAAAAGCAAATGGTTAATATAGGAGTGTCAGATAATTTATGGCAGGGGTTTCGGGCTCAACTAGTCGAGCCTCAGGACCCACAAATAACTCCATCATGAAAAACCGTGACCCAAATTTCTGACATTTATCAACCAATCAGATTTATTTAATGGAAAATAGTACAGGTTGGAACTCAAACATGTGACAGAACCACAAACTGTAAACATGAATGTTTGAAGCCTGAGTGGCGTCACCCGTCTGTTCCTGCAGGGGGCGCTGGAGTCCCATCGATGGCGGTCTCCATGCTGGAAATGCTGTCTCAGCCTAACTTTCAGTCAACCTAACGACAGGCTGAGAGCTGGAGCTGAGGCGGGTTTTAAGCCTCCTGACAAACCGTTACACCGCGCCCACCTGTCAGTCAGGTCAGCTACACGCCTTATTGTGAATAACTCTTATCCTTCATCAAATCAAAACTGATGAGTCATCAAAACATTCACCCCCCGTACAGTGTGTGCTGATCGAGACATGAGCTAATCAGACCTGTTTGGTTTTTTGAACCAGGCTGTAAACATGTTAATGTCTGCTGTAAAAACAGGCTTTTTAGAATGGGTGTGTATGTGACTTCCTGTGCTTCTGCAGCCAGCCTCTAGTGGACACTCGAGGAACTGCAGGATTTTACACAACCCACTGAAAACAGTCCTTGGCCCACTTTTGGGTCCCGACCCACCAGTTGAGAACCACTGTCTTATATAGCATGTAACAGCAGATGGCACTGTCTGCTTTGGCTTCTATTGTTCAACATCAGTAGCTGAAGAAGAGAGGTGTACAGTCATGGGGGAAGAAAGATCCACAGATCGGTACACTTAAGGACGTGCACAAGGGGCGTTCTTAACATTGAAGATTGTGTACGCAACAGCTGTGTGTACTTTCAAACATGTACGTGACACTTTTCCCATCAGGTCTGAAAGCTTTGCTCATTGTGACGACCGTGTAAACCAATTCAAGGTCCAACCAACACAGCAGCCACAATCTACGCATCTGTCAGACCAACGACGAACAAATAACTAACCGCCTTAACTGGTCAAACGTGGTCGGAAACACTCCAAATCTTTATGCACCTCGCCCTTTAGACTACACGCTTTACGCTTTAAGAACATGGCACTTTGACATCTATACAACCTGTGGATGTCCCCCTGCTGGCCATTTGAAAGAATGCAGCTGAAATACATTTGGCACTGCAGACTTTGTCCCCTTCCCATGATACCCACGAATCCACCAACCGTACCGCTTACATTCAAACACGTGGATGTTGTAGGGAGGCGCCACCGCTGTAATAGCGACTTGTCAACTTCCAGTCTGTGCCCAGATTCGTCTTTATGCTTCTCTTCCCATAATGCATCTCAGTCAAAACTTCTTGAGCCCCTTTTTTCTGTTAATTTCTGTGTTTTCCAAACTCTACGTTCAAAGTTTTAATGAAGGCTATATGTCAATTATTTAAAAGCATAAATAGGCCTTCTGGCATCGGGTTTAATCCGCAGAGTGCCCCTTTAATATTCATACTGATGGGCTTCTTCCTGTTTACCAGTAATTATAGATAAGCACCTGGTCAGATCCCACCTGGTGGAAACTTGAGAGATTTGTTTAAAAAAAGGAGTTAACACAGAGAACACAGCAGGTCCCTGTTTCATTGTGGTTCGTCATTGAATCATGTATTAATGAAACGTCTCTGCTTCACGCTGAATAAAACAACACAACTGGATCTCAGTGTTAGAGACTTCATTTCTTTTCAGCTCGACTTTAAAGAACCCAGCAGCCAGACTGCAGGAGTGCATCACGCCCATCAAGGAGAAACGTCACAGACAATCCTCCATTTGTTTTTGTAGTTTGTCCAACACAATCAAAAGACAAACGCATGACGTGTTGCTGCATCCTGGAAACCATAACATATATGGAAAACACCAAGCCTTTTAAGAACTACTTCATTTTTCAAGACTGGAGGTTGCCGCTTGGCTGTCATGTTAGCAGGCTGTCACCTCAGCAGGCTGTAAGGTTAGCAGTAAAAAACATTGCCTTAAACTCCTTGAAAGTGGAATACCAAAAATAGACTCCAACAGCCCGGGTCGTCGGAACCGAATTAAAAACCAAGACCAACAAACCTTAGGTACGTATTGAACCGTGTGCTGACTGCATCACTGCATCCCTCCCCTGAGCGGGTTGTTATCAAGACCCCGACAAGGTGAACAGGACCCCTCCGCTTCCCATCGGCGTCCTGCTCACCTTTTCGGGGGTTTAATTCCGCTCACTAAACCCCAGGTTAACGTGACGTGCTAAGAAAGCAGAATTAAGTTTCAGAAACAGCTGATGTCAGTGAAATTAAGTCACCTTTACAGTAACTCAGAGGAACAAAGAGATTAATCCATTCATTCAGGGTGAATCAGCGTGCGTGTGGTATGTTAATGCTGTCATCACGCACTCTCAGCTCATTACACCATATGCTCTCATCAGAACTGCGAGGCCGACAGAGACAGACACTGTGAACGAGGACAATCGTGAGGCAGACAGCAAACACATTTCTTTGCTCCGTTAGTGTCAGCGCTGCCGGCCTGCGAAAACCACTTTGAATATTTCCTCTGAAAGATTATTGACTGTATAATTAGTCGATCTGATCCAGGCGTTAATTATTCCCTTTCCATGGACGGAGTGGTGTCATCTTTCCTCCGTGACAGCTACTGAAGGCGTCAAATTAAACAAAGTGTTTGCTGTCATGTGTGAGCAGCAGTGGGGTGTTTCTATCCCATCACTGAGAGATGATTGTGGAGGGGGTAAAGCTGCACCTCCGTCACAGCCAAGAGGAAGCTGTTGGTCCAGCGAGGAGCGTTTTCAGACCTGTTACACTGACTAACACTTAGTAGAAACTTTCAGTCCAAAACGGAGGCACTCTGTTGCCTCGCTGCTTTGCTGAGAAAGTGAATCTGGCGAGCGTTATCGACAGAACAAGTCGACAACAATCCACTGCTGCCGGGTGTGTAACATGGAAAACAGAGAACCAGAAGCTGTGGGATAAAGTCGGGGAGAGGAGTCCTGAATTCAGACTTTTAGATGTTTTTGATTAAAGGAGGCGTATCATTGAGTCAACGAGATTGATTATAAAGACCGTATATATCTTTTACAGAAAACCTCAGTATACCAGAGTAACCTGCCAGATTTGACTTTGATTTGGACTTTAAATCCAACCGGCAATCGACACTTGAAGTCAGAGTGATAAAAACAGACAAAAGCCGTTTTCACACATGAACGCCTGAAAATGTCGACATCACATCAGGAAGACTGTTCCAGATATTCTGCTGATCTGGTTGTTCACACATGCACCTCACAGGAGGAGACTATCCCTGTCAGACGGGAGGGGAGCGGGGGGGTCTCCTGTGGAAGTGGCATTCGAGGCAGCAGAGTCCTCTATACGACGCTATAATGAGAATATGTGTCTTTCTATCAATGCTACGTGTAGTTCAACAGAATCACAATCTGAACTAAAGAGTGGAGAAGAACATACTGGAGAACAGGAAACAGAATGCAGCATGTTCATTAGAGCACGGAGATCGTAGAGGTGGCGTGCAGACAGTCTATGGTCGTGCAGCGATCACAGGGAATAAACGTCACCACCCCCTCCCACTCGCTCCAGGTGAATTCTCCTGATTATATCCTGCTGCGTTCTCACATCAGCTCACTTTGACTTTCTGCAGAATAAATACGAGGAGGCTGGAGGAGAAACTCCGGGTGAAGAGAGAAACATTCAGCTGTTTGTGTTCACACATGCAGCTCAGTCTGTGAATATTAGGAGTTTTTATGACTTTTCTGCAAGTGTGAACGCCCAAAAAGCATGAACAAAATTCTCTTTTCCTCAGACATGTGACCGACTCTAAATGGACTCTGCTCTAATAGAACCGTCGACATTCCCAGCTGACAAGAGCGCAGCCAGCCTGAAGCCCAACCAGGTCAGCCGTATGTCACCATCACACACAAACGTTTAATTAAACCGTCTGCTCCGCCACAAATGGGTCATTCAGAAATGAGATGTAAAAAAGAAAGAAAAAAAAGGCCACTGCTGGGAATCTCAACAGTCACGTCATGTAACGTCACCTTAGCAAAGGTCCTGACACGAGCGTGTTTCACCTTTCAGAGCGCATCATCTGAAAAGACACAAAGGTGTTGTCAGAGGCTTTTTAAAACACCTGTGACACATCAGATCTCTCTCTCCCTCTCCCTCTCCCTCTCTCTCTCTCTCAAGTCGATAAAACGGAAGACGAGTCACCGTGCAGTACAAACACAATGTTTGTTCCTGAAGGTTGTGGAGATTGCAGTCAGACATTTGTACCCACATCCACGGCCTTGACGTCAACACCTGAGACTCCCTACATGCTGCCGCTAAAAGCCCACCGACATCCAGCGATGCAAGTCCAGGCCGTTGGTCTACGTGCGCTGCCCGTTTCCAGCTCTTTCTCTGGAGGAAAAATGAACGATCTCGCCACCACCTATCAGATTAATCACGGCTGACTCATAAAACCACCGTGATGGATGGCGGAGCTGCAGACGATCCACCTCCTCCAACACATCAGCAGAGTGAGCACAACCATAAGTGAGCCATCATGCTGCAAATCATCGACAACGCCGCCTTTTTAAGACGCTTAACTCTGCAACCGATTGTCAATATGGCCGAAAATAAAACAGCAGAGTGCCGGATCCTCTGCAGAAATTTCCAGGAACATCCCCTCTCTGATACTCTTGATTCTGTTATATCATCCTCCAAAAGCAACGCTTTTGTCATCAACTTGGGTGTACCCACTTTCTCGTCTGTATCCACTTCAGTCAGTGGTTTCCCAGCGCGCTTTCCCAGAATGCCTTTCAACAGCCCCCAGAGAGTGGGCGTGAACTTGTTGATTTCACTCTAAGGTAGGCGTACGCAGGCATGCAAACAGCTTGAAAGTGTGATGGCTCAGCTGCAGGGGGATATATGCATCTATAATGGCAGCGCTGCCCCTTACTCACACACAACACGTCCTCTGGCTGCACTGCAGTCGGCTCCATCCAGGATCACTGTGGACGTGCAGGGGGGGGGGGGGGCTCCGTCTTCCTCTTCTGCAGAGGATTTTTGACCTCATGTAAATGATAAACATTGGCGTGAGAGAGCAGAGAAGAAGCTACTGCTGATTCTGTAGGACTGATATCAAAATCTAACGTCTTTAAGAGATGGTTTAATCGATCAATCTGCTGCTGGATCGACAGAAAGTCAATCTACAGCTCTCCTGACAACCAGTAGAATCAAAAGTGAGCATTTGCTGCTTTTCTCTGCTTCATATCTTAGCATCTTGGGTTTTCACAGGAGGTCGGACCAAATAAGCAATTAAATGACCTCCTGTAGAGCTCTGGAGGCAACGTGACGGCCATTGTTTAGATCTATCAGACATCTCAAAGACTGAACGATTCATTCCCAGATCAAACATAGAGCCGACTGATCGGGGCCCATCACGGATTAACTGTTGTCTGTATCGATGTTTTCCAAATACACATCAGGACATATAAGGCTCCGTGTCCACCCAGCAAATTTTTCTGAGCGCCAGCGTCTTTCTTTCAGTTGTTTCCAATAAGTAGAGAGCGTTCGCAACAGCAGGTGGCCGCCCCGGGGTTAAAGGGCAGCACCAGCGTCTTTTTTCTGAGCGATCCGCCTTTTTTGTGCGGCCGCTCCGAGCGCTCAAGTTGAAAATAGTTCTACTTTCAGAAAGGCGCTGTTGACGTCATCGGCGCTCTTTTCCTAATGTTTGATATTCCCTGTAGCTTTGGTTTCCTCGTTTACTTTCAATCTCGTCGTTTCTTAAAGGAACAGTAACATTTGGAGAAAAGATGCGTAGGGTTTAATGAGAGGATAGCTCTCATGTGTCTCTCTGTTAAGTGCAGAGCTATAGCCAGGAGTTTACTCAGAACGACCGCCGCCCCACAGACACGCAGCTCTGGGGTTTTTTTTGCTTTTATTGTAGAGATAGGACGGAGGATAGAATCGGACATCAGGGGGAGAGAGAGAGAGAGAGAGAGAGAGAGAGAGAGTGGGGAATGACATGTGGAAAGGAGCCCCAGGTCGGATTCGAACCTGGGCCTCCCGCTTGGAAGACTATAGCCTCCGTACATGGGGCACACACTAACCACTAGGCTACCTGCGCCCCAAAGCGGACCACTTCAAAGCAGCTGCCGAGGAGGGGGTCCCAGCGAGTCTGTTGGTCCAGCGTATTTTTGGGAGTTTGGAAGCGAACACGCTGATATTGAAATGAATGAAAATGCCCGTCCCTACACTAATGAGGCGGCTGCAGATATCTGGATGTAGAGCACACAGATGTTCCAGTTTTAAGCACAGAGATGGTTTGTAAGCCGAGCATAAAGTACTCAGTGAGCTCAGAAGCTTCACAAACACTTGTGCTGGCTTCTCAAATGACACAAAGTTAAGACTTTAATATCTTCAGGTTTGTGACCATCAATTTCAAAAACATGCAATTTAAATTCATGAGCTTCAGATTTCAGGGACCGGCTGAACAGCAGATCTACAAATGTGTTGGCTAAAGGATGAAATGTAAAGATTGTCTTCTGTGTAGTTGTGTTGATGAAACATGTCCTGCAGTGACACTTGCAGATCTGTTCTTAAGATTTTACATCACCCATGATTCGTTACAGATTTTACAAACGAAGGGGGATTTGCCAAAAATCTGTGTTGTAATTTCATGTTTCAAGTAAGTCACATTGCTGCAAATGAAGCATCGCACCCCGACTGTTATGAGGCTGAACCGGCCAAACACACTGAGTGTGTCATTATGGAGGACGGGAAGCACTTCTCTAATGTACCCTCACTTCAGCAGCCCGCTGAGGCAGGTGTAGGTGTGCGGCTCTAAAAAAGCCCTGGTTAGAACACATCCTCAACCACACATGGCCCTGCAACCAAATGCAAGGTGATATCATCCACAAACACGCACCTACACAGACACCTACACACGCGTTCCCTGAACACACACACAAATACACACAGCAATACACACAGCAAGTTTGATAAAGTAAGACTAGAGCCAACACCTGTGAGGCCTGTGCAGTTAGTTTGCAGTGTTTCTGCATTAGCACGATGCATCATTAGCATTCATTGGAGCCAGCCATGGCCCCCAGATGTGTGTGTGTGATCTGCCTTCTTCCTCATGACTGTGATGCAGCACACACACACACACACACACACACACACACACACAATTATTCCCTTTTAAGCTGCTAGGTAACTCCATGTATGGATGCTGCTGCTGCTGCATTCAGGGCAACACAGGATGGGAGGGTTTTGTTGCATTACACGTTACTGTGTTGTATGTATATGTATGTATGTGAGGCAGCAGATGAGACAACAGCCTTATGACAATAAAAAACCTGTTTGCATGGCTGTGTAAGTGTAACCCACTGCAGCAGACACAATGAGGCAACTAAATACCTGTTTTTCTTTTACGCAGGGGCTCCACAGAGGGGATGCAGATCCTAGAGATGCGGCAGCCGTCACCATTTTTTTCCCCTTTTGGAAGAAACGAAGAAGAAATGAGAATTTAACTCCTAAATGCGGTGCAGAGAATCTGTTATTCCTCCTCTCTACAAATCAATGGAGACTCACAATAAAGCGCAAACAGTGCAGTGGCACACATGCGCCCTCGCAGGGGAGATGTGGCATCATAGACGCCTTTAAGTTCACATTAACCGACTGGAGAAGCATCACAATAATCTCGATATTGGATATTATGATGAAAACGTAACACACACACACACACACACACACACACACACACACACACACACACACACACACACACACACACACACACACACAGTTTAAACCAAATGTGACAGGTGGGGAAGTTACGCAGAGATGAAAACACATTTTGCCCCCACACAGACAGATGTATTTTACCTGTTTCCCTCTGCGTCGTCTTCTTGTGGATCCTATTGTGTTAGAGGAAATGTGTCACCTACATGTTTCATTGTAATTCCCAGGTCTGTGAGAGGAAATTGATTAGCCGCAGTGAAGCCTCTCTCGCTGTTCCCCCATCCAATAAAACAACCAACACAGAATAGCGTTTAGAAACAGCGGCAGGGCGCGTTTCCAGTTTCTCTCCGTGTCCGTGCTGCTCAGGAAGCTCCGCACACGACGCTGACTGAAGCCGCTCTGCCTCTCTCTCGCTCGGCTCTCTCTCTCTCTCTCTCTCTCTGCTCATACAGGTCCGCCGAGCTCCGTGGCCAACTCATTGATTGGACAATATGGCACGTGCCCACGGCAGCATTCTTCAAGTACTGGAAATGATCAACCAATCCTGGAGCGGGTAGTTCTTATTCGCGGTTGTAATTGGCTGAGCCGCCTCCAAACCGCGTTGGTCAGTTCCCGATACACGCACGCTCTGCTTTACAGTTAGCATAAATATTATATGGGCTGACCGTTAATTAAAATACACGCGCTGACCGGAAATGATGAGTCACCCCTGTCTGATCTCGGAACTCGGATCTCGGAGCTGGGAATGACGTCACACCCGAGTTGACCGTGTTCCAGTTGCAAGTCGGAAACGCAACATGGACACCTCCAGGAGTACCTTTGTTCTGTTAGCTAATACCAGACGATAACGACACACTACGTGATAGTTTGTGCACGAAGATAAAATGACAACATGTCCACAGATAGAACTGTCACGATACTATCGCTGTGATTGATTTACTCACACAGAGAGACGACTACGCTGCTAATAAACACTATAGTTACAAGCCTACACATTACGGTTGATGCATGTAGCAGCCATGTTGGATTTGAACTCGGGCTACTGAATGTTCTCAGAGTTTCCGAGTTGGATTCCGACTTCAGAAAATCTGTTTAAGGTGTTTCTGTGTAGACGGGGAAAACAGAGTGTTGTTCTTGTAACGCCACGCTGTGCGCCGGTATCTCCTCCGCTTGACGTCATCGTGCGACGCTGTCACTTTAGTTTACATGAGATTTCATTAGTTTTATTTCATTCCTTTAAAGATGTACAATGTAGGTGCTTTTTCATGTGGACGAAGATGTTTTTGAGAACCGAGCATGAATGGACGGGATTATTTTAACAGAGCAGGAAAACCTGCGTTTTAAAATGTAGGCTACCCGCCTACCTGCAGACTAGGCCTTAAAATAATACCAAATTACGTGAGTGGCCAATACGTCACTTTTTAATTTACGTATGAAAACAACAAGCCCCCAGGAAGTGTGCCAACCGCTGAGGCCAATTTTACCTGGTGGCCGAACCTGGTATTGCAGCGTTACGTGACGCCATTGGGCCCAAAAATACTTTTTCCTATAAGCTTAGATTGGGGCGGAGACATCTACAAATCAGCGGATTCATTTTTTTTAGGTACATCAGCTTCCCGATACCAACACAAAAAAAATAAGTTTTTAAAATCATCTGGTCCTAAACGTTGTAAAATGCCATTAAAGCCGAATTCAGAGATATTTTGTCGACATAATGAACGCAGATCAGAAACACGGGACTGAGATTCCAAGTGCAAATCCCTTATGGGTCCAGTAACACCGAAGATTCGGCTACTTTTTTTTTTGCTTCAAGCACCACTGAGCAGCTTTCATTGGAATGAACGGAGCTCCGCGTTGTTCTATTATAGATCCATCATATGGAGGCAATTCATCCGGAGTCCATTCGTTCCTGTAGGAATCTCCGTGATATGGATGTTGCAAAGGGGTTGTTTCTGCGTTTTCCCAAGAAGATCGAGTGACCTAGAGATGAGAAGGACCTTTGTTGTTAGTTTCGTGATTTCAATAAATGGTAAATGGACTTGAGCTTGTATATTTCTTTTCTCGTCTTCTGACTCCTCAAAGCTCTTTTACACCGCAGGTCACACCTACACATTCACACACTGATGGTAGAGGCTGCTGAGTAAAGAGTCCATCAGTATTAACTCATCCATTCATACACATTCACACACTGATGGTAGAGGCTGCTGAGTAAAGAGACCATCAGTATTAACTCATCCATTCATACACATTCACTCACTGATGGTAGAGGCTGCTGAGTAAAGAGACCATCAGTATTAACTCATCCATTCATACACATTCACACACTGATGGTAGAGGCTGCTGAGTAAAGAGACCATCAGTATTAACTCATCCATTCATACACATTCACACACTGATGGTAGAGGCTGCTGAGTAAAGAGTCCATCAGTATTAACTCATCCATTCATACACATTCACACACTGATGGTAGAGGCTGCTGAGTAAAGAGACCATCAGTATTAACTCATCCATTCATACACATTCACTCACTGATGGTAGAGGCTGCTGAGTAAAGAGTCCATCAGTATTAACTCATCCATTCATACACATTCACTCACTGATGGTAGAGGCTGCTGAGTAAAGAAACCATCAGTATTAACTCATCCATTCATACACATTCACTCACTGATGGTAGAGACTGCTGAGTAAAGAGTCCATCAGTATTAACTCATCCATTCATACACATTCACTCACTGATGGTAGAGGCTGCTGAGTAAAGAGTCCATCAGTATTAACTCATCCATTCATACACATTCACACACTGATGGTAGAGGCTGCTGAGTAAAGAGACCATCAGTATTAACTCATCCATTCATACACATTCACACACTGATGGTAGAGGCTGCTGAGTAAAGAGACCATCAGTATTAACTCATCCATTCATACACATTCACTCACTGATGGTAGAGGCTGCTGAGTAAAGAGTCCATCAGTATTAACTCATCCATTCATACACATTCACACACTGATGGTAGAGGCTGCTGAGTAAAGAGTCCATCAGTATTAACTCATCCATTCATACACATTCACTCACTGATGGTAGAGGCTGCTGAGTAAAGAGTCCATCAGTATTAACTCATCCATTCATACACATTCACACACTGATGGTAGAGGCTGCTGAGTAAAGAGTCCATCAGTATTAACTCATCCATTCATACACATTCACTCACTGATGGTAGAGGCTGCTGAGTAAAGAGTCCATCAGTATTAACTCATCCATTCATACACATTCACTCACTGATGGTAGAGGCTGCTGAATAAAGAGACCATCAGTATTAACTCATCCATTCATACACATTCACACTCTGATGGTAGAGGCTGCTGAGTAAAGAGTCCATCAGTATTAACTCATCCATTCATACACATTCACTCACTGATGGTAGAGGCTGCTGAGTAAAGAGTCCATCAGTATTAACTCATCCATTCATACACATTCACTCACTGATGGTAGAGGCTGCTGAGTAAAGAGACCATCAGTATTAACTCATCCATTCATACACATTCACACTCTGATGGTAGAGGCTGCTGAGTAAAGAGTCCATCAGTATTAACTCATCCATTCATACACATTCACTCACTGATGGTAGAGGCTGCTGAGTAAAGAGTCCATCAGTATTAACTCATCCATTCATACACATTCACTCACTGATGGTAGAGGCTGCTGAATAAAGAGACCATCAGTATTAACTCATCCATTCATACACATTCACACTCTGATGGTAGAGGCTGCTGAGTAAAGAGTCCATCAGTATTAACTCATCCATTCATACACATTCACACTCTGATGGTAGAGGCTGCTGAGTAAAGAGTCCATCAGTATTAACTCATCCATTCATACACATTCTCCCGCTGCCAACAAAGCAGCGGGAGAAATTCGGGGTTAAGTGTCTTTACCAAGGACACACTGGACATGTTCCTGCAGGAGCTGGGGATCGAACCCCCGACCTTCCGGTTGAGAGATGACCGACTCTACCGCTGGGCCACAGCAATACACAACCCCGGTATGCTCACCCTACAATGATTTAAACACGCTAGCAGCAAGTCCACAATATTCCTCTCGCTCTCTCAGCTTCTTTAGTCTGATAAATAAAACACCTACGGTTGAAGTTGATCTCATATCGGTGGATAAACGATGTTTAACGATGTTCATTCTCTACTTGAGCATTGAGGCTGATATATTTCAGGATATCTGGGGATCTAGAAATAATTTTTTTAATATAATTTGGGTTAACTGGCTCTAAACGAGAACAGCACAGCTGCATAAGTACGGTCTACCTTTGCAATAATTTATAATTTCCCCTGCTCACAACTCCCGATTGTAACGTGTAATCATCTCACTGGCTTTTACAAGATTAATACCAGAGTAGTAAAGGTGTATGAACTCCCCTGTGTGAATAAATAGGAGTTCCTCTTCCTCCCCTGCTGGGTGCTGTTCAATAGCCGCTTGATGAATGGGAGGGAAGGAGGGAGAATGGAGGATGCAGAAGCACCGCCGCCAAGTGATAATGCGGTGTCATCAGTTACCTTGACAACTGCAGGCTGTACATCTAACGTGTTAATTATGATTTTTTTGCCAGGAAATTAGCAGAGGCTTGTCCCCCCCCCCCCCCCCCCCGTTGTTGGCCCCGGTCTCTGCAGCTCAGGCCGTTTGCTTCTATCACTCGCTGCAGGCTTCAACAACAACAAGAGAGGAAATATAAAATGCTAATCTCTACGGCGCTCTGCCTCGAGCCCTGGCTTACATTCCTCTGCAACCAAAAGTCTTGATGCAAAAAAAAAAAGCAACAAGCAGCACCAACTTAACCGTGCGAACGCAACGTCAACGAGACTTTATTAAGTTCACCTCATTTGAAAACACGTCAGGCAAAAATAAAACCACTAAGAACCATTTTAAACAAACGTGACCAAAGGAGAGTTGAGTTTCACCTTTTCGCTACAGCATGCCTGTCAGTTTTACAATATGCACCCACGCAGTGAAATATAAGTGACCTCGCAGGTCAGCAGGCGGTAAATGAAGCTGGGCGTCTTCGTGTCGACACCTGTGTGTGTCTCAGCTTCTTAAAACCCTGATTTCAACGAGCACTGGAGTCGTAGCTGTGTTGGTGTTGAAGTTTTTCTAATAACCACAGGATCCAATAAAATGAGTTCATATACCGGGATAATCCAGTCGCCGCTGTCCCGTCTGCAGCTGGTCCAAACTGCAGCCAGGCTGCTGACTGGGTCCAGGAAGAGGGAGTACATCAGTCCTGTCCTAGCGTCCCTTCATTGGCTCCCAGTATGCTTCAGAATCGATTTTAAGGTTGTGCTGTGTTTTTAAAGCCTCGAATGGCTTGCGCTTTGAGTAGTCAGAAGACTAGAAAAGAAATATACAAGCTGAAGTCCATTTACCAACGTTTGATAACAACCAGCGTGCACACGGAAAAACGACTAAAAACATTGTATTATTCCTGCCAGGACAGTAGTTGGCGGTTAAGCTTCTAATAAAACCACACGCCAGAAACTCTCCCTTCTACAGAGCATCGAGATGTAAACATACAAAAATGGCTGACGTTTGGCGCCAGTAGTGGGCACGCCCCATGTACGGAGGTTGCAGTCTTCCAAGCAGGCGGCCCTGGTTCGATTCTGACCTGTGGCTCGTTTCCCGCGTGTCATTCTCCACTCTCTCTCTCCCAGATTTCTGACTCTTTATATTGTCCTGTCGATATTTTCACAAACAGAACTCAGGAGTCGGCCATTGTTTTGTAACAGGATATTGTCTGGAGGCGTAACGCTCATGTGCGAAAAGCTAACTAGAACCGCAATGAGCACGTGCGTATTGTTAGTTTACACGGTGACCGAGACGCTGCTGTTTTCGAAAGTTTGCCCTCTGGAACCGGATTTTCATAGTTTGCCTTTTCAGGCACCAAAACGCAACGAAAGGTTACTGCTTCAAGATTCAATTCAATTCAAAAAACGTTATTTATCCCCGGGGGGCAATTCAAGATGGAATCGTTGACGTGTGAACAGGACATTGGTTTCATGATAATAGGGCCATTAGTTAATCTGTAACGTGGCATTCATCTTCCTTCAACAACAACCCACAAAACATTGACTGTATCAAGAATGGACGGTGCAACACCTCGCCTCAGGTGAAGCCAAAAGATTTAGAGCTCCACCCACTGAATGGCTGCAGTATATGTTATAAACTCCATGTTTACAGATGGGACACGAGTCAAACTATCCACCCATCCATCCATTATTTATACTGCCTTTTCCCGTTCGGGGCCGCTTCGGGGCTGGGGCCGATCCCAGCTGTCATTGGGCGAGAGGCGGGGTTACACCTGGGACTGTTCGCCAGTTGTCTCAAACTAGGAAAAATCCAATTATCGAAACAGAAGCGGTGTGACTTCAATTACCACCCATCCCTACTGTGCAGACTCGGGTTGCAAATTTGCGATATCTCAGCGTCTGTCACCGGGATACTTTGGCTTCATCCTGTTCATCAGGAGGTTGCTGAGGCACGTTGTTTATACACTCTATGGTTGGTTTCCTAGAAGAACGTGACCTGCAGCTTTGCCCTCAGTAACTACCTCATCCTGAATGCTTCTGGTTTTATGCATGAGAATATGAATACACAGAACGCTCTGATGCTTGTGAAAAACTGGAGGACAAGCGTATAAAAAAACATCATGTCAGCCTGAAGAGAACATGACAGGTTAAATCTCTGCCGCTGCATCGTTCAGCACATAACTTCGTGCTCTTCACTTCTGCTCGTTCTGTGTCGAACCTCCACAGTGAGACTCCTGCTTCTGCCTTCATGTTCATGCCTTCATTTTCATGCAGATGAATATTTATTCCACGTCTGTAGGTTTGTTCGGTGCAAAGAGCAGCTTGACCTAAGTTCAGCAGAAACTCTGTGGAGGAACCGCAGATGGAGAAGCTCCGTGTTGGTCTCTGCAGAAACAGCCAGAGGAGTTGGCACGCGTTGAGTGTTTCCTCACTCTCTTTAAATATCTATCTCACACTTCTTAACACAAATCAAAGCCCACAACGTTACATAAAATGAAACACATCTTTATCTTAAGTGTTAACTCAGCAGGTTTCTGCAGGTGTATTCTCACTGGCTCACCGTGATGAAGGCTAGCTTAGCTTTGCCTGCAGTCAATTTTCACAACAGAAGCTTTGAGTATCAATAGATCAATAGGCTACCTTCACTAAACTGGCAATCAATGCTCTGCTGGAGATCAATTCTGTGCAGCACAATCAATCAAACATGAGGAGTGTGTGTGCGTGTGCGGTCTCAGGCTCTTTCTTTTATGTGCACTCGCGGAGATTTTGATTTCAAACTGCTGTTTAGAAACGTACCCGCAGCTTCGGTGTCACTTGTCGACATGTATCATTCATAGGCGCTTCTGAATAATGAACGACGAGGCGATCACAGGTCACTTTCTTTAAAGGGAATCTATTTTCCTTCGGCTGATTTTACCGACACCAAAGACGACCACAAAAAGACAGAAAGATCGTACATCTTTCAATGTCAGCTGAGTCCTGTTTCATTTGCTTCTCAAACAACACAGCTGTCAGGGTGAATTGAACTCTTATTGTTGATTTATAGATTTATTACTTTACCTTTCCTGAATCTGTCCTGTTGCATTCTCACGTCGGCTCACCCGACTTGATGAAGAGAATTTCCTGAGGGGTCGAGACGAAACAGTCTGGGTAAAGTCAGGATGAAAAAATCATCTGTTCGGAGGCGTTGCTCGTCAACAGGCAACTTCTTGGGAGGGCTGACAAACTTTAAACCACAGCAGTGGCCCAAAATGTGCACATTTTGCAACGACAGTAGGAAACCTCCCTAAGGTGGCCCCATCTGACAGCACTCACTCTCGTTGCCCTGCCGAGCGTCGCAGCGTCATTGCTGTGAAGTTTGTCGATGACAGTTAACAAAGAGAAATGAAGGAGAGAAAACAAACAGGAAAGAGGAGGAAGTGTCGGGACGATGGCGGACATGATGGTGATAAAAGCGGGTTGTAGGGCCCCCAATTATTTCTTGCCTGGGGCCCCAACAGACTCTAGACTCGCCACTGCGTCTGCTTACGTCACACATGCAGCTCACCCTGAGAGAGAGTGAAAGCACCAATGACTCTGTTCTTATGTCTCTGCTGTTCTCTTACAAAAACATCTTCTTATCGAGACGTCCTGATTAAATAAAGGAGATTATTAAGTCAAACGTAACCTGCATCATGAAGAAAAGGAGGAACAACATGCTGAAGAAGAATGTGGGACATGTTCCACATAAATAAATCATAAATCCAGTCTCTCCTGTGTAAATGTGTCTCTGAGTCCTGACTGTCTACAATGAGGGAGAAGCTCGAGTCCCGCTGGCTGTGTTGTTGTCAGAGCTGTGTTTACATGGACGGGACGGCCGGCTCCTCCCCTTGTGTATAAAAGCTGTTTTAGTCAAGGACTAGAGAGAAGAAGAAGAACATACTCACTGATTATTTGGATGTCACGTTAGAGTTTTAGATCACGCTCATTCTGTGTCAGTTTACATGCAATGTGAAGCTACGAGCTAACTAAAGAGCGCTAACATTAGCATGCTAACACAACAATGCAGGACACAGGTGATTGCAGCTCGAGCAAAGGACAGTTTAGTCCGCCACTTGTGCTTGACTCCTTCTTGTGAATGTGAGTGGAGGGGGGTTGGAGGTGTGTCTCAGGAGGAGAGCGGAGGCTTCAGTATGGAGGAGGTGTGGCCAAACAGAAGTTAGTTTTGGTTTCACGCTGGAGCTCAAGGGCGACACCTACTGGATCAGAAAGTCACATATTCTTGTACAGACGTTAATACCACATCTGTAAACTAAAACCAGTTGGTCTTATTTATAGAAAAAGAAGAAGCTATCCTTTATTAATCCCGCAAGGGGAATTTATTCATGAATTTATGAGCTCAATGTGTCATGAATGTGATTTAATAAACATCAGGTCGTCTCTTAATTCCCGTGTTTATATATTTCTCAGCAGAGCGCTGTGAGGAGGAGCTCAAATCTTCAAACGTTGATCACCAGAAAACACTCGAGCAGCTAATCAGCATAAATGTGTTCAGTATTCAGAGCGGCGACGAGTGCGAGACACGAGTGTTTCGCTTTTTCACGGAGCACAACGACACAGTGAGTTTCAGTTTGCAGAGCATCATCAGTGAAGAGCCGAGACGGTTCTCGACGTCTCGGTGAAAATGAAACAACAGAAAGAGAGAGAGTTTTTTTTATTCAAGAGCAAAATGAGAGCGTGTGGAGGAGGCATATCTGTGATTCAGAGGGGGCAGCGGGATGTGAGCGCCTTCTTGAAGAAAATGAACCTTTAATGGTCCACTCGAGGATTCAGTGGGACCATCGGCAGAGGAGGAGGAGCTCCTCAGTGCTTAGAGGAGGAAGGTCAAACTCTCAGGGCTCATGCAGCTGATGACCACATGGTGTTACTGGACACCTGATTTGTTCCCCTTTGGCCTTTTTTGTCAACCCTCCCTGACTCCTCCTCTGGACAGAAAATCAGTGAAATTCTCCGGGGATTTCTGCATTTCAATGTGGCTGTGGAAGAAAGGGCGCCATCATCAGAAAGCTACAAGGGCGAGATCAAGAATGAGACAATAGTTGAATAAACATCAATCCTAACGGAGGATATCAGACACAAGAATCTTTGACGTAAATTGGCTTTTGGTATGTGTGGAAATGTTACACGGGGACAGAAACAACTCGCAGGTTTCCTCAGCCTCGAGTTTATCTAGTGCCGTTTCTATATTCTGTTTGGGCCGTAGGCAAAAATCAATTGGAGGGCCCTTCAACCAGCGTTCAGGAGGGCAACGAGAGTGAGTGCTGTCAGACGGGGCCCATTTAGACAGGTTTCCTGCTGTCATTGCAAAATTTACACATTTTCTGCCGCTGCTTTGGGGCCCCCTACTGGTCTGGGGCCCTAAGCAGTTGCCTGCCTTGCCTGTTGACAAGCAGCGCCTCAAGGTTTATCTTTTGGACGTCGCAATGTTTTTTTTTTGGAGCAGAAGCAATCATTTTTAGACGACAGAATGGGCAGGCATAGCAACGTCTCTATCCTGATTGACAGGTTTTCAAGATAACAAGATTTAAAGGTCAGCTTCTCTGACTTTAGTCCCGTGACGAAGACGTTTAAAGCCCCCGTCTCCTCCTCATGTTCCCCTTTGATGTTGTCAGTGTGTGAAACTTTTAGAGCAGCTTTACATGATCTCATTTATCTGATACTGGCGTCAGTAAAAACCCTCATTTCAGCCTCTGACTGAACACGGTTCGTTTAAGCTGCTGTCTCTTTAAGACCCAGCTGGGTCGGGGGGGGGGGGGGGGGGGGGGGGGGGGGGGGTCAAGCTGGACTGAATAGAACAAGGAAACGCACAGAGCATCCGGTGATTTTCAAAATAAAACTCAATATACAGACTCCTGATCTTATTTTCCATCACTTTATCAACATGACGTCAAAACAGGCACCGAATGAACAACACCTCATCCTCAGAGAGACAAAGCAACATGATGTCTGCACGTTGCCCTCTTTATTCCCTCGGGATCTTATAGTTCTACTGTGATCTTGTAGTTCTACTGTGATCTTGTAGTTCTCCTGTGATCTAGTAGTTCTCCTGTGATCTTGTAGTTCTCCTGTGATCTTGTAGTTCTCTTGTGATCTTGTAGTTCTCCTGTGATCTTGTAGTTCTCCTGTGATCTTGTAGTTCTCTTGTGATCTTGTAGTTCTCCTGTGATCTTGTAGTTCTCCTGTGATCTTGTAGTTCTCTTGTGATCTTGTAGTTCTCCTGTGATCTTGTAGTTACACTGGCCCAGGTGTGCAGGTTCAGGGCTCTGATTTGTTGCTTTTAGTCAAGCAGACTTAAAGAAGAGGGGCGGCAAAATTGTTTTTTCGCCTTGAGTGGCACGAGTGCTTCACCGGGGCCGGAGTTCAAACTAATGTTCTGTTATATGTCTCTGCACGTACGGAGCATCAGAACACTGCTGATTGTGGGACGGCTTGTTGCTCCTCTTCTGTTCTGCTCTGACGTGATGCTCTCTGATTAAGTCTCAGTTTAGTTTACCCTGCAGGCTGTTTTCTGTCGCCGCCCAATCAGAGGCTGGAACACAAGACGGTCTGACGTGCAGGCCTGTGTCTATCCCACCCTCGTCAGAGCTCGATTGCACTTGTTACATGACGCTCAACTTCCATCAAAACCTCAGAGCAACGGCGCTGAGGGATTTCAGGAGCCGTGCTTTTCGCTCCAAACATCTGTGCAGAGCTTTGGGATGTTCAGAAGATGACAGTGAGGCTGGGAAAACGTTCTCCTAGTGTCTGCTCCAGCACAACACCAACCTCCAAAGCTTGTTTCTATAGTAACATGTATGAACGTATAAACGTCAAGACGCATGAATGTAGGTCAGAGCAAAGATGGCGTCTGCTTGGAGGCCAGCACGCCGCTGTAAGGTATGCACGGGGGGGGGGGGGCATATTATTATTTGTGTTTTCACCTGGTTATCTGTAAAGGTCACCTGCAGACCTGATCAAGTGCATTTATTCTGCTTTCTAAGAGAGGAACATTCAGGTCTTTGTGTCTGCTTCTCTTCTTCTTCAGCCTTTACATCACTTCCTCCAGGGCAGGAGGGAGGAAGTGATGGTGGTGTAGGTGGGAGGGGGGTGAGGGGGGTAGGTAGGTTAGCATTGTTGCTCTCAGTGGTCGACCTGCCAGACTTCAGTACAGTCAACAGACATTGATGAGTCAAAGTGTCCTCTGGCCAGTAGAGAGTGCGTCACTCCTACACACACACACACACACACACACGCACATACACACACACACGCACGCACGCACGCACGCACGCACACACACACACACGCACACACACACACACGCACAAACATGTTAAGCACATGTGGAAAAAGGAAGACTGCACAGCCAAATACGTTTATTTGTTTTGAGAACGCATCCTTCTTCTGTTGCATTTCTTTTTAAATTAATTGCTGGATTTGAAGTTAATCACGATTCATCGCGTTTGAAATTCCATTGATTTTTATTTAAAAACAGTACAAAATTAAAGCCCAACGAAAACCGTCTACAGCTAACGTTCATTACTTCCTGTTTGCAAAAAAACCCCCTGCCTTTATTTTGACTTTCTTCCAGTCGATAGGAAGTTACTAAATTAACTGAACCTCAGGAGGAAAGACGTGACGCAAAAAGAATGATGCAGAGGTGGAGTCCAAAACTTACCTTCACATCCAAGTATATCAATGCTACGTGTAGTTCAGCAGAATCACAATCTGAACTAAAGAGTGGAGAAGAACATACTGGAGAACAGGAAACAGAATGCAGCAGGTTCATTAGAGCACGGAGATCGTAGCGGTGGCGTGCAGGATATAGACATCGTCACTCCCTCCTGCTTGCTGAATATTTCCTGCTGTTCTCTCACATCGGCTCACCCCGAGGTGCTGCTTGTCAACAGGCAAAGCAGGCAACTGCTTGGGGACAAAGGGGCAGCTGCCTAAAATATGCAAATTTTGCAATGTCTGTAGGAAAACTTCTTGAGGGGGCCCCATCTGACAGCACTCACTGTTGTTGCCCAGCTGGACGCTGGTTGGCGGGAACGCCCCCAATTGATTTTTGCCTCAGGCCCCAACAGACTCTCGAATCGCCACTGGGCTCACCCTGACTCCACAAGGACATTTGTCTGTCAATCAGGTCAGCTACACGCCTTATTGTGAATAACTCTTATCCTTCATCAAATCAAAACTGATGAGTCATCAAAACATTCACCCCCCCGTACAGTGTGTGCTGATCGAGACATGAGCTAATCAGACCTGTTTGGTTTTTTGAACCAGGCTGTAAACATGTTAATGTCTGCTGTAAAAACAGGCTTTTTAGAATGGGTGTGTATGTGACTTCCTGTGCTTCTGCAGCCAGCCTCTAGTGGACACTCGAGGAACTGCAGGATTTTACACTTCAGCATCAGCTTCATTTTTCAACACCGAGGTTGCTGCTTGATTGAAACTAAGTTGTATTTTTAAGTGGAGGTGTGGATTTAAAAGATATGCACATAAAACATGTCTCCTGTTGGATAATGGAAAATATAAAATCAATGTGATTGGATGTTACGAAGGACTGCTTAACCTAAACTCATGTAGCATCTTCCTAACAAACATGCTGCCCAAAATGTTTCAGCCTCATAAAAATGTTCACAACACAAACAGAAAATATTCACAAAAAGTGACAATAGATTTTTTTTTTACACATCGGCTCGGATACGAAAGCAAAATCAGAAACAGTCCATGTCCTGTATGTAATGTTTCACACACACGCAGTCATCTTTGACCTGTTCACACACTTGTGTAACAAAAAAAAAAGAAGCTCAACTTGTGCCAACACTCTTCTAACCCTCCGTCTAAAAAAAGAAAGACGAAGAAACATCTGCAGGCGGTGACCTGGGTTAAGTCATGTTATGATGCGGCGCACAAGCAGCCAGTCATCCAAGAAACAGAGAGAGAGAGAGGGGAGAGGGAAAGATGGAGAGAGTGAGAGAAAACGAGAGAGAGGGAGAAAGAGAGAGCCAAACAGCAAAACACGAACATATGGCGACAACATCCCCATATGTTGTTCTGCAGTTTAAACGAGGTAAAACTGAGAGAGGAGTAAACAACACGCACATGAAAGCAGAGAGAGTGTAAATAAGTGGGGCGATGGTCGCCCAGAGGTGAGGAGAGGGAGGGGGGAGAGGCGTGTGTGTGTGTGTGTGTGTGTGTGTGTGTGTGTTGAAACAAGTGGAGCACACACCACCGAGGTGCCCTTTAGCAACACAGCTGACTCCAGGTAACTGTGAAGGAGCCGCCTTGTGGACGACAGAGGGAGCTGCAGCGTGCATGTTCTACAATTAACTTATCAGACGCTTTTATCCAAAGCGACGAACATCAGAGAGTAAGAACAACACAAGCGAGGATCTAGAGAGGAGGAGACAACGTCAGGAAGTTCAAACAAACAGCTTTAAGTCTGATCGGACACACATGTGCTGACAGGAAGTGACCAGAGGCAGAGCACAGGTGCTGACAGGAAGTGACTAGAGGTGCTGACAGGAAGTGACCAGAGGCAGAGCACAGGTGATCTTGTAGTTCTCCTGTGATGTATGTACAGCTGCTCTTGGTTGAGCTCACGCTCCAGAAACAGACCCAGCGGGGCAGGGCGCGTGCCGTCGGATGACATACGGATAACCATGACACTGACTATTTGGGCAATTGGCAGTAATGAGAGTATCCGGCTACATTTCCAGAGCAGATGGCTAATCTGAGGAACACTCTGGGAAGCACACACAGATGTAAAAGAATTTAACGAAAACTATTCAACAAAACGTGACTGCACTTATCATCTCTGCAGACAGATGACCTCTAAGCACAGAAACCAGCCAATGAGCAACAACTAACTGTGAAATAAAGGACGGAAACATTAACCATAAAGCAAACGGCTCTCGCTAATGGCTCTCCCTGAGAACATGACGGCCGCTATGTGTCTACCCTCTCCCACTAAAGCTTCATTAAAGCTTTATCGTGCCATACACTT
Source organism: Tautogolabrus adspersus (assembly GCA_020745685.1). NCBI lineage: Eukaryota > Metazoa > Chordata > Actinopteri > Labriformes > Labridae > Tautogolabrus > Tautogolabrus adspersus. The sequence continues at coordinate 27,389,510 of CM036550.1, read as the reverse complement.
ACACATAATGCACTCACGTATATAAGAGGTGAAGAATCATGCTCTGCTGTCTCTGCTCTACACTCACGATGTGACGGGCGCGCTTTAATGAGGCTGCCAGTAAGTGTTTACATGTGGGGTCCCAAGAGGTGCAAAAGGCAGCGCGGCAGCAGGACCACCGCTCCGTCTCATTTTGATTTATTTATTTACTTTCACTTTCTGCCCTGTTGAGGTCGGCTGCAGAGGCTTCTGAAGGACATGGGGGTTAACGGGCAAGCACTACGGCAAACCACCAAAACTCTCTTCAGTGCCTCTGAACAGGTTTGTCGTTCTGGTTCAAGAAGAGAGATACAACCTGGGGCCTCAAAACATCAGCCGTAGCATCAGGGCGAGTCGAGGGAGGCTCACCTGGGACGCCAGATGTTGCAGATGAGCCCTCTGGAGGTGTTGTAGGCCTGTCATGCCCACCTGATGACCCCAAATAATGTTGTTGCCTCAAGTACCCAACATGGCAAGGTCACTTGCATGTTGTTGTTTCTGTCTGGTGATGAAGACGTTACTTGTAATTCCTTCAACACACTCACAGACGTAAACATTAAAGTGTCATCTGCATAAAAAGACATTTTGTACAAGTGGCATTGATGGTAATTCATTAACAGCCTTAACTGCAGAGACAGGACAGTGGATAGAGTCGGAAATTAGGGAGAGAGAGAGAGTGGGGAATGACATGCGGGAAAGGAGCCACAGGTCGGATTTGAACCTGGGCCGCCTGCTTGGAGGACTATAGCACTTGCCACCACACCACCAGCTTTAGGCTTTCTGTGCCTCCAGTCAGAGACAGGACAGTGGTTAGAGCAAGACATGAGGGAGCGAGAGAGGGGGGGGGAGGGGGGAACAACCGAGCAGTAACCTCCGGTGTTGAAAATGTAAGCCGATGCTGAAGTGCAAAATCCTGCAGTTCCTCGAGTGTCCACTAGAGGCTGGCTGCAGAAGCACAGGAAGTCACATACACACCCATTCTAAAAAGCCTGTTTTTACAGCAGACATTAACATGTTTACAGCCTGGTTCAAAAAACCAAATAGGTCTGATTAGCTCATGTCTCGATCAGCACACACTGTACGGGGGGTGAATGTTTTGATGACTCATCAGTTTTGATTTGATGAAGGATAAGAGTTATTCACAATAAGGCGTGTAGCTGACCTGATTGACAGGTGGGCGCGGTGTAACGGTTTGTCAGGAGGCTTAAAACCCGCCTCAGCTCCAGCTCTCAGCCTGTCGTTAGGTTGACTGAAAGTTAGACTGAGACAGCATTTCCAGCATGGAGACCGCCATCGATGGGACTCCAGCGCCCCCTGCAGGAACAGACGGGTGACGTCACTCAGGCTTCATTCGTTCATATTTATCGTCCTATGGGAATGACGTGGGAAAGGAGCCACAGTCGGATCTGAACCTGGGCTGTCCGCTACGAGGACTACAGCCTCTGTACATCACACACGCACCAAACACCTGACCACCGGCGCCGCTGCAGGTTACTTTTGCAGCTGATGTAAGAACTTATTTAATCTCTGAACGTTGTTGTTATATTCAGCAGAGAATAATTGAAACCAGCACAAGAGTTCAGTTTTCTGAAAAGTAATTCTTTTATTAATATTTTACAATCCTTTATTCGTGGTTATGTCATTATTTACTTTTTCAGCGCCACTTTGCAAGTGTCATTATTCCATGCTGCCTGACGACAACAAACAAAACAAACAAAAACAAAGGAGAGGTTCGACAGTTTATACAACACGTCTGTCAAGAGGGGAGAGAGAGAGAGAGATTCACATTTCGGCTCTCGGGTTGACCTCTCGTCCCTTCCACTTGCCAAAAAAAAAGGTAAACAAAAAGGTAAAAAGCAGGACCGTCAGTCACGTGAAGAAGTGTCGAGTCCGTCTGTGAATCTGTTTGGCTACAAAAACCCGCCACACTCCTGCTGAGAACATGATCTTCAAAGAGAACAGCTCTCTTAGTTTTTATTTAGACGCTTTCCCCGCCCGTGGAAAAATAATAAACAATCTCACTACGAATAATCCAACACATACAAAATATAAAGATGGCCTCTCCTCCAGGCACTGCGCCAAACTTTGGAGCCTTCGTGTGATGGCAGGTTGAGAGAGGGGGTGACAATTTGGTTTGGGGAAGTTTTTTTTTTTTTTTTGTTGAAGTTGTGCTGTGGCGTCGGCAGCTGCTGGCGGATACATTTCCTCGTAAAATGATCTATCAAATACTTCCTGAGAAATAAAGGAAATATCTACCTGGCATGAAGAGAGACACGAAAACAAGCGAAGACAGAATAAACGGCTGTGTGTTCAGGAGCTCAAACCTCGATTTGTTGTTGGTAACAACTGGACAGCGAGTGTGTGTGTGTGTTTGTGTGTGAAACCTTCGGTGTGTAAACACTGAGCAGCACAGAGCTGGAGGACAGAGGAGGTGTGGGCAGCAGTGTTGCTGGTGTTGCTCAGTTTTATGCTCTTCAGCACAGAGAGAAGAGGAGGAGGAGGAGGAAGGAGACGAACAAACCGTCCATCCAGCTGCCGGTAACATCCGACACCCACGACGCTCACCGGGTTCACGCTGCTGGAGCTCCAAGTTTTTTAAGCTTCAGTTCACGCAGAGCAACATTTTCCTACTGAGTGGTATCATCATATTTGTCAACTAATCAATTTGATTGGTCGTTGCCAACATCGCTGTTCATTAGTTCTACCAAGCACGAGTGTAATTTGCGTAAATTTTAAGCTAACGGTGATTTAATAAAGGCATTAAAACCTTAAATGCTAACGTGGTTGAACGCTTGCTTTAGCCAACTGAAAGTGTCACACGGTATTTTAGGAAATACATTCATTTCTAGCTAACGGTGTTGTTAGCTAGCTAGAAATTTCCGCCTTGAATGCTTGGGCGGTCGAATGCTAACGTTAGCTGTCCTCTACTGGAACTCTAATATGATGTTTTAAACTGACATATGGGCGACAGTGTCTCTGTACTCGCATGCTAATCACGCTAATCATTGTGTTTGTAAGATGATCGATGGATTAACGGTGAAGTTATTCATATATTGTATACGTCCTCACTCAGCAGAACGACGATGTTTCCCACCACGAGCTTGACGTCTGAAAAAAAATGGCGTCCAGATGAAAACGTTGAGTTAAACAACCTCTTTAAATATCGTTAGATACCACCAAATAAAAAAATGGACTCTATGTTTTCTGTTTAATTGTAGTTGGGTGACCTGAACGTTCGTTCGAGTGTGAAACAGTGAACCAAAGACCTTTAATTTGAATTTTAAAGAGATTTGATTTGGGGAGTTTGATCCCTTTCCGCTCTAAAGGCGTCCAAACGGTGATATAACAATGTAAAAGACGGTTACTACCAACACCTCTCGGCTGTGTTGACACACTCCTCCACCGTGGCTGGATGGGAGTAGGCAGGGCGGGTTATTTTTACACCACAGTGGCTGATGGATTCACAAAATATCCAAAAAACACAACAGCAGCAGGACCTCGGAGGATAGGTAAGTGCGAGAGAGGCCTGCGGCGCCACCTACGACCGACGAATACCCACATTTAGCTGCGTTTGGTCTAGCATGGTCGGGTTAGGTTTCAGCAGGGTCAACTGGTCAAAGGGGTCGTTTTGTTTGAAGCTTGACGAGCTCTTACTGTAGCAGCAGCAGAGCAGGAAGACAGAAACATAATTCAGCTTGTTTTATGGGACTTTACTGGGAATACTTCAAAGCCAACAGATGTGTGAAGACTTAAAACCAAAGCTCATTTACACGACGAGAACGGAACGACCGCTAACTTAAGGTGAATCAGACGTAATTAATCCGAAATAAAAAAGTCTCTTGAAAAAATGGTCTCTGGGGTTATAAATCCGCCCACGCTGTGTTTGAACAACCGCGGGGTTTGCCAGACGCCGTCCAGACGCCAAACTTTATTGCTGCCTACGTCCTCTCCTGATTTAATTGAATGTACAGGTTTACGAAAGTAAGAACCTGAAATATTGCAAAGTGAAAGTTGATGTTTTAGCACCATATTTTCCGTCAGCTGGGACGACAACTGAAAGAATGCATGTCCACTTTAAGTTCAAATGAAATCAGCTCTCCATGGCGTGGGCGTCGTCGCCAGTTTGAAAGGTTCACGTGGCTTAAAGTAAAGCTGAAACCCCTCCCCCCCACTTAATGACGTTTATAAACGGTTGAAAGAGGCGTTGATTCATTTAACGGATTACATCGTACGGAAAAGAGTCTTTATCCTTTTTTTGAGTAAGATTTCATGGACATGAATATTCACCTCTCTAAACATGATTCTACTTTTATACCCCCGTTAGTGTTGTAGTCAAAAACACACTGACCGAGGCCGAGACCTGAGTGCACCGAGGCTCCCAGGACATTTAGGGATCCAGACCAAGACGAGATCAAGACCCTAAATATCACTGACAAATCATCATCTTGTGTGCGGCGGCGTCACTCACTAACACCGGGAAAGTTGCTGAGGTAACTGGCGGATAAAAATCAAACTAAATTGAAGTTATTTGTTCTTTTAAAAAGAGGCGATAATATCAGTAATGATGTGGGAAAAATAGCCCATCAGTGGTGGTCTTGATTTGAAGACCGATTTCCAGTCCTACAACACGACCCTCCATGCAGCTGTGATCAGAGTGAAGCTTGATATAACGGTGACGCCTCGACGGTGTTGAGCACATGGACTAACGTTGATTTAAACTGAAACTTTAGTGCCTTTAACGTCCGGTTTTTAACGACAGCATTTCATACTAACGTCGCCGCTGATTGGGCAAAAACGTCATACACGCCAGTTAAAGACGACAAAAACTAAACAGAGTCAGCACGCCGCTCACCATGATGCAACATATTCGACTTAGTAAACCAAACAAGGAAAAAAGAGTTTTCAGACATGTCTCAATTAAATTTGAATCCGTGAATGAGCGAGACATTCAAGTTGCAAAAGTTAGAAATCGGATATTTCGGGTTTAGCTCCAGATCTCGGGTCGCTCGTTTCCTGACTGATTTATAAACTCGAGTCATGTTTGTTTGATTCCCGCCCCGCTGCTGCGACCCTGCTCCGTAGCACAACTTAGGATGAAGTAGTAGCACCGACTGTGCGCAGATCAAGCGTGTGTCGTCGTCGTGGGTTGAGGTTTTTTCTTCACTCGATGATTGACCAATCCTCTTTGGTTCTTAACGGGCTACATTTTTTTTTAAAGCAAACATAATGAGAAAACAGAGCGGAGAGAGTGCATGATAGTCCGAGGATACGGTGTGATTTGTGTGTGTCTTATCTGCCAAAGTCTGGTTGTAAAGAGAGTTCCAGTTCAGGAAAGAAAAGGCCTGATGATGGAGGAGGACGCGTGGAGAGTCAAGAGGAGGGGGAGGGGTCCTTAAATGTGTCCTTGTAAAGCCGTTTGCCCCTACCCCTCCTCCTTCCTCTCCCAACATCTCCCTCCCCGAATGAGCTGGGATTAGATCCAGGAATGTCTTCTTTTGTTTGCTCTCCGTCCTCCCTCAGCCTGCCTAGCGTTCGTCTGTCCGTCCGTCCGTCCGTCTGTCTGTCTGTCTGATCTTTGTGGCTGCAGGTCACTGGAGGTCGCGGTCCTCGAGGTACCGGTACTCAAACGTGAAGCCTTCCTTCTTCCGCTGGCCCCATTTCTCATAATCAAAGTAAATATATGTTCCCTGAAAAAGAAACACAAACACCTTGTTTAGAGATCGTGCAGTCCAACCAATGACGGATGGCGGGTGTTCAGTTCATTGATTACATTTGAAAAATGCGTCACAGTTTTTTTAGCCACTCCCAATAACAGCAGAGCGTCATCTGCAGGGTCTTTAAACTTCAAGGTTTCCAGTATAGAGTGAGGTTAGGGGGTGTAAGGGTTCACAGGGGTCACGGTTCAGATTGGTAAATCGTTTTTTGGGGTCATGGCTCGGTACGAAACCGGTAAAAAGTTCTGAATCAATCAATCGCATGAGCGCGCACAGCCTCAGAAACAGTAAACGCTTCGACAGTCTGTTTTCTTTTGCCGATCTCCGGTGATTGGCTCCTCTGGGTGATGGCTTCTAAAGGTGCATTCACACCTGAGCCGTTTGATCTGTTTGAAATGAACTCTGGTGCTCTTTGTCGGATCGTTCGTTTGGGGTGGTGTGAACTTTCAAACTGACTCTAGTAAGAACTCTGCTCCGCTTGAAAACAGGGGTCTCGGTTCGCTTCTAAGTGCACCAGAGTTCAGTTCGCCGTAGGCGAGAACGCGATCCAGACCAAAGAAGGAAAGTGAACCGAAAAGCATTGCATTGTGGGTGGAATTTGGCCGCCTGTTAACTTATGTCAAATAGGTTTGCGGAGCATGGCTAACATTAGCATTGCTAACAACACTAGCCTTCAGTCCTCCATGCAGGTTAGCATCTACATGCCTGTGCTAAGTGTGGTTACACATCTCTCTCAATATGCCAGTTTACCCAGCCGACACATCACTCATTATCTTACACTGACTAAGTGTGCCGCGCTACAGGACGCCATTCTTCCACTGTCCTGTTGTTTACTTCGGGGTCATAGTGCAGCTTTAGGCCGGGTGGCAGCAGCCACTGACCTGAGCTACAGCCCCAACTAGTGACGGGTGGCCACGGTACACAAAATCTGACGGTCTGTGGCAACTTCACCCCTAAATCACACCGAGTCCACGGAACTGCATACTGTATGTGAAAGCGAACGCTAACTGTCCCCACACAACTGTTCGAGAGACGCAGGCGACTCTTGTAGCTGCGCTGCGTGATGTTGTTACCGTTGCTATGTTACTCTTCTTCTTTGTGTGTTTTGTTGTGTCTACTTCTTCTTCTTCTTGTGTTCTTTAATAGCGGTTAGCAAACAGTTATGAGCAGATTACCGCCCCCTGGATTGGCCGTTAGTGACTGAAATGAATCAGCTGATCATGTCGGTAGAAACCATGCAGCAGTCTGGTTTGCGCAATGATTTGCCAAATTCTAAACATGCAGCTAAAAGCTTTTCATGATGCAGTTACACACTTTGTCCAGCAGGGTTAAAGAAGGGGAGGAGCTGACCTGCTCAAACTCATCGGTGATGGTTTTAGGTTCTTCGTGTCGCTGAAACCACATCATGTACTTCGTGTGGAACCTCCAGGACTGCTTCTTCAGGGCCTTGGCTGCCAGATACTGGGCCTTCGTGCCCTGCAGAGAGGAGGAGGAGGGGAGGGAGGAGGAGGAAGCACAGGAGGAAGAACAAGAGGAGGAGGAGAAGAAGGTAAGATAACAGAGGAGGAGAAAGAGAAGGAGATGGAGCAGAAAATTATGAATGAGAAAAAAGTTGAAAAAGAAGTTGAAAAGGAAGAGGAGAGAAAAATTAAGAGTAAGGAGGATAAGTGGAGGGAGAAGAAAAAGAAGAAAAAGGAGAAGATGGAGGCGTAGGACGAGGAGGACGAGGAGAAGGTGAAGAAACAGGGGGAGGAAGAGGAGGAGAACAGGGCCGATAAAAAGAAAGAGGAGAAGAAGAAAATGAAGAAGGAGGAGCAGGAGAGGTGAAAAAGAAGAAGATGGAGTAGGAAGAAGAGGAGGAGAAAGAAGAAGAAGGATAAGAGGAAGGAGGAGGAGAAGTTAAGGAAGGAGAAGTAAAGGAAGAAGGAAGAAGAAGGAGGACGACAAGGAGAACAGGAGCAAGAAGAAGGAAAAGGTGAAGAGGGGAACAAGATAAAGAAAAAGGAGAACAAAGAGGAGGAGAAAGATGAGGAAATGAGATTAAAAAAGAAAGATGACATGAAGTGGGACGAGGAGTTTTTGGAGGAGAGAAAATGAGAAGAAAAAAGGGGAGGAGAAAAATTGTTCAGCAGGGAGGAGGACAAAGAGTAGAAATGTTGACGAGATAACTTAACTCAGGATAATTAGGCTTATCGTTTATTTTCAAACTAGCCGACGTAGAGAAGACGGCGTTTGTCGGCGCTCACCTCCAGGTAGTAAAAGATGAAGAAGAGCGTCTCCGTGGAAAGCCTCTGGTAAAACTCCACAGTGTCCGAGTGTGGCGGTGGCACCTGGTGGTGGAAAGGCAGGGTGGGGCACGGGTTCCTCATCAGGTACTGCCTGTGGGATCCACACAGAGGGAGGGTCAGCGGGACGGTCGGCACAGAAATCACCAAATCTAACGACTGTATCAAGTTGTTTACTGCATGGGAGATCGGCGCACTAAAATCTCGTCTGGATCAGCTGGAGGAGAAAATGTAATCAAGCCACGCAAGCTCTCCTAACAAATACGACCACGACATGTGGATCGTCATAACGGGTTGGCGAAGAGGAAGATCTGGCTCATAAGCTAGAAGACGTGTTCGAGGACGGCTGTGCTTGTGAGCAAACACCAGCAGCAACGCCAGAGACGGCGAGCCAGAGGTCTGTGCCTCGATGTGGTGAAAGTGGCTTTTGCTTCGGTTAGAGAAAAGGTGGCCGTGCTGCGGGGGAAACAGAACTTAAACTACAAACCCGAAGTTTAAAAAGGATCTACCAGCTGGAAAAGAGTTCTACGTGTCGGGAAATGGGCGGCTCATCAAGCGCGGCGTGCCAGAGGCTGCAAACAGGTGACCGGAGTGCGGGCGCTTGGAGGCGCTGAGGAGGCGCTGACCTCTTTGGTGCACGGATAGACTCATACGACATATTGTTGTTTAACTGTACTTAATCTGGTTTTATTCGTAGAAGATAAAGAGTTGTAAATTAACTCGACTTGTTCACGTTATTGTCACGTGAAGCGCTCGTAACAAAGTTTGAACTGCACTTAATGGCAGTGCGGAGCGACACAAACAAGGTTTATTATCAGTTTTATTTATGAAACGCATTAAAAGATATCCTTCAGGCTTTGTGTGTGTGTGTGTGTGTGTGTGTGTGTGTGTGTCCGCGGCTCTCCTCTGACAGTGAAACACAACAGGTACTGTGCTTGGAGAGGGTTTGAGTGTTTGGATTTAAATGTCAATTGTACCTGCGTGGGCAGACAGCACAGTCGATACAGAGCCGGTATAATCTGCTCTCTAATTGTGCCTGATCTGTGTGTGTGTGTGTGTGTGTGTGTGCGCTTTTAGAAACACTTTATTACACACCAAGCACAGTGACGTTCTTGTCTCTCTTATCGTATTAAATCTCTGTGTTCTGCAGCTGATTTGTTCGGTGGATCTTTCACGAGCTTCGTTTTTAATCTTCAGCAAACTGACTGTTGATGAACACGACAGAAATCATCACACAGGACGAACCGTAAACCTTTTTTTGAGGGCGCACTCACACTAGGCAATCCGTACCGTGCCTATGCACGCTTCACCCCTAAAGTCCAGTTCGTTTGACTAGAGCGAGTGCTCCGATCCGTGCTCAACACAGACTGAGACTTACATACCGGATTTTACGTTAACTGTTAAAAGGGAGACGACGTTTGAGCTGCTTATTGTGGCGTCATAATCTACATTTCATTTGGCCCGGCGCACACGGGACGATTGCAGACCGATTCAGACCCGATGTCGCACGATTATTCATAACGTTCAAACTAGAATACGACTGAACTTAGACCGAGCTGCTCGAACAGTGAGACGAGATAACAACGTTTGAGCTCCCCCTCCTGAGCGTGACGTCACAGCAAGACGGGAAAATGGTCTCTGAAATTTAAAGCATGTAAACATTTCAAAAACAGAATTTAAAGAAGAACCGAGAGAGATTTCTCGGCTCAGTATGAACGTGTGTTAATCTGTGTGGTGCAAAAGAGTAAAAAAAAGTAAACAAACATTTCACTGCACCTGATCCTCTCCGAGTCGGACGGGTGGGGCATGTGGGTCCACGCCGCCTCCTCCATGGCCTGTTGGTAGAGCTGGTCTTTGGACAGGGGAACCGGCCCCAGCGGGCAGACCCCCAACGACGGGGGGATGCTGACCTCTGACAGTGAGGGCTGAGGTGCTGACGGGGGGCCCGAGGGCGCCGTAGTGCTGCTGGGGAAGATGTCTGAGCAGAGAGGCGGGGTAAAAAAGAGAGAGAGGAGAGGGTGACGGGGGAGGAAAATGAAGGGGAGCGAGGTGCAGCAGGGGGAGGGGTTGGGGATGTGAAGTCAGAGAGACAAAGAGAGAGAAGTTGAGTCAGGGCTGAGAGTTTTTATTCAGAGGAGGCTGAGAGTGGGAGGTGAGATGACATTTTGTTCCATTAAAACACAGCTTTTCTATTTCTGCTTCGAGACAACCCTCCAATTCTTTTGCTACCTGCGTGTGTTTGCGTTTGATTGTGTGTGTGTGTGTTACCTGAGGTGAGGTGCAGGGAGGGCACGTCTCCCTCCATCCCTGAGCTGAGTGCTGCTCGCTCGGCCATGGACTTCAGGCTGCTCAGAGGCTCCTGTGTCTGATGAGGACGGACAAAGAGACTCATAAGAGAACACATTCTTACAGATATCCGGCCCCGCCGTCACACCGGAGAAGTCAACTTTAGTCACTTTTTTTGGGGCGCTTAGTCTACTCCCGTCAGCTTGTTCTCAAAGATTCTGCTTATGATTTAACTTCAGGCCTCTGAGGAGCGATTTGAGACCCGAAGAAGAAAGTGTCTATATTTAAATAATGAAAACATCTACAAGATAGAGTCACAGTGAGGTCACAGTGAGGTGACTGACGTCGCTGCAGCAAACTAGAACCTGTTTTAAACAAAACACAAACTCAAGGTGTGATTGTGGGTGTGGTCACTTTCTCACCTTGATGCCGTCTGTGGGCTGTGAGTACGACAGCGGGCCGTTCAGCAGGCTGCCTCCGCTCACTGTTTTGGCCTCGCTGTAGAAAGCCGGCGACGGGGAGCTGGACGACAAACTTAGAGAGCCGAGTAAACTGGGACCAGTGTCCTTACTGGGAGAGCAGAAGAAAGGGAGAGGTCGAGAAGAGAGGAAATCAACTTTACATTTTTTTAAAGTCACGTACGTAGACGTTTGATAAACCAATACTTAATAAATAGTCACTAGAAGTTAAAATAATTTTATCATAAAGTGGAAACATGAGGAAGGAGAATTCAGAATGATGTCATCAGAGCTTCTGATTGGATGCCACATGGTTCTGGCTGTGAAACTCACGGCTGATTGGCTGTGGAGGTCAAAGATGAGGGTTGGCTGATTTGTGATTGGCTGGCACTGTTGAGGGCGGAGTCTGTTGTGCTGTCTGATACCACAGCACTGTAACCTGTTAGAGAAAGGACAAACACGAAGCGATCAGAGGGAGGTTCCTGAAAGCCGCTCAGACACCTTGAAACGTTTCAAAACTTTCCTCAAGTGCCGCCTCTTTGCGTTGGCTTCTAATTCAAGTTAACTTCCTCAATCATTTTATTTTGTCTGAGCGTCGCTCCTCCATCAGATACTCACTGGTGCTGCCGTTCTGCTTCTGTTGGCTTGGCGGCCTGATAGAGAGCGACGAGTTTCCTCCCAACATGCTGCTCCCCACCGATCCTGAGCTGCCTCCGTTACTCCCGATGACTCCTACTCCACTGCCGGGCGCTAAACCTCCAACCGGGCTCAGCGACATCAGAGAAGACCCCTGCATCCCTGACTGACTTGAGCCCAAACCCAGAATCCCAGAGCCGATGCTGTTCAGGCCGGGCGCCGCTCCCAGCAGACCTCCTGTTGTGGATGTCGGCCCGCCGACTGTCATGTTCCCGCTGCCGATGGAGCCCAGTGCGCTGTTGGTCGTGCTGGTGGTGCTAACGCCACCTAAAGAGCCTGGCAGGCCCGAGCTGTAGGTGCCTGTGGAAGCTGCCTGAGCGTAGGGTGCGGAGGTGGAGCTGGACAGGAGGCTCGCCATGGTGCTCAGGGACGCCGGCATCCCTGACAGGCCGAGACCTCCAGACATGGGGCTGCTGGTGATGGAGCCCGACATGCCGCCTTTCCCCAGAGAGAGACCCAGACTCAGGCCCAGACTGTTGGAGTTCTGCGGGGATGCGGACAGAGCCAGGGGCTGGGAGTTGGAGGAGAGGAGCCCCTGCGTGCTGGCGTTGGGGGGAGAGGAGGCAGAGGAGGCGGGATAACTGTTTGCGGAGGAGGTGGAGTTTGTCAGAGGAGTAGAGATGGTGGAGGAGATGACGGAGTTTTTGACCTGCTGCTGCACTAACGGGTGGGGGGGCTGCTGGGTGGCGTTGCTGTAGCTGCTGGCAGAGGTGTTGGGGAGGAGACCAAAAGAGTTCACCTGATGGCTGTTGCCCCCAGAGCCGCCGCTTCCTCCCACAGCGATTGTCGCCATAGAGACCAGTGAGGCCGAGGTCAGTCCAGAGACAGAGCAGGAAGAGGAGGAGGATGATGAGGAGGAGGAGGACGAGGAAGAGGAGGACGAGGATAACGAGGATGAGGGGTTTCCGTTCTTCACAGGTGACTGAAAGAGAAGCAGAGACACGTTTACCTGTTGGTCTACAGGTGTTGTTGAGGTGAAGCTTGTGTTGGAACATTATCGTTTTACAAGAAACACGAGTGAAATAAAGTCTAAAAAAAACAGACTGCAAAGACACTTCACCTGCGGTAAACAAACGTCTGCATGGAGAGTTTCTAACTGCCGTGTCGTGACGTGTTGCCAACTGAAATGTGACAGAACCAGTTCGAGATCTGCAGAATGCAAAAATACCCGGTTGCCGTACAGTGTATGAAGGACCTGGTTTCTCTGTGTGCATGTAAACACCACATCCTGAATATGATCAGAGATAAGAATGAGAACCAGGATAGTCAAATCCATGTAGGAGAAGATGTACCTTATTAATGTGCCGTTTCAAGCCGTAATATTTACGCCACTGTGACGTTTCCCCTTCAATGTGAAAGTCACGGAGGTGTAATTGGGGGACAAAGTGATCTTCAGAGGGGGAGCGCAGCGCTGTGTGTGCGTGCATGTGGAGCTCCTGCTGTGCCGTCCTTCCTCAACATTACAACCAACATTACGCCGTTGTGGAATCAGTATGAATGTGCAAAGACGTTTTCATGTCTTTAATCTCACCTGACTCACTTCGCTGTCTGTGGAACGACCCCTCTTCTTGTCGTCTTCTGAGTTCTCCTGAAAAACACCAATAAGGAGACAAAGTTAATGATCAAAACTAACCCAGAACTTCCATCAGATACGCGTGCGTTGCATGTCAGCTCCGCTTTTGTTCGGCTCTGTGCTCCCTCGTCCGTCGACACTCACAGGCTGCGTTTTCAGAGCGTAGCACAGAGGAGCACCGCCGGTCAGCTGGAGTCCTGAGCCCAAGGAGTTCCCGGGTAATTACAGAATCACAAACGACAGCGTGAGATAATGAAATGTATGTGGTATAAAACTGCATAAAAAACCTCATTGAGTCATTGTTCTGAACCATAGAAACGCTGTGTTTTATTCTGAAAATAAACCGGATGTTTTAATGTTGTTTCGGTGACTGACTTCCTGTCCCGCACGATCTACTCTGTGGTAAATTGATGCGCCGTGCTCCGGCAGAAATAGAAGCATTGTGTATCTGCTGCAGACGACTCCGGACTGACGCAGCGCAGCGGAGCCAGTGGACGCACACACACTGATTCCGGTACCTTGGCGGACCAAACACTTTGTTGGAAGTAACCCAGAAGAAGTCAAATATTGTTGATTTACTCGTTTAGATCTGGAATCTTTAATCACAAACTTAAGTTAATTAGAAGAGCGTTGCACTAAAGCTCTCCGTTCTTCTATAGTGCAATAATTTTAAATGAACATGTCACTCCGCTGTTCATCTCCCTCCACTGGCTCCCAGTTACTGCTCGCATCAAATTTAAAACTCTGCTGCTCGCTTACAAAACAGCCACAAAAACGTCTCCTCCTTACCAAAACTCTCTCATCCAGGTCTACACTCCCTCCCGCCCACTACGCTCTGCCAATGAAAGGCGTCTGATCCAACCTTCACAACAGGGTCCTAAGTCTCTAACTAGACTCTTCTCCTCTGTCGCCCCCCGGTGGTGGAACAAACTACCAAACTCCTTTAATCTGCAGAGTCCCTTTGCACCTTTAAGAAAAAGCTAAAGACCCAGCTCTTTATGAACACCTACGACCTTCATGATTAAGATAACAATGGTTTTGTTTGATAATGACGATATTTAGGATGGTGATTAAGAACAGCCGTCAATGAAGTGCTTCGCCTCTGGTCACTTCCTGTCAGCACCTGTGTGTCTGATCAGACTTAAAGCTGTTTGTTTGCACTTCCTGCTGTTGTCTCCTCCTCTCTCTCTCCTCGCTCGTGTTGTTCTTACTCTCTGATGTTCGTCTCTTTGGATAAAAGCGACTGATCAATGAATTGTAGAACTTTTCTTGGATAATTAAAAGTTAAACCCTCGTACTTCTCTGCGTGGTTCGTCTCCCTCTCTCCTTTACGTTCCCCTTTCATGCTGAATAACCTCCGTGTTATCAGCTTTAAACAATGCCAGACACACTGAACCGATAATAAGTCGTTCAGTACGTTCTGCGAGTGGGAGGAAGAGGAAGCTTTAATGAGACGAACAATGAGAGAAGATAGCGGAGCTCGACATCAGCAGATACAAAGACAATCATCCTATGTTCTCCAGTGAGATACCGACCTGCGCTCGAAGACGTTCAAACCGCCTCAAAATGTAAAGGTTTGTTCTGCTACTAAAGACTTAAGTTTAAATCTGTGCAGAAATGTGACGACCTGATCACAGCTCCTCGCCCTCCCCAGTGCCCCCAAGGTGCGCTGAGGACAGGTGAACGTGTAGAGGAAACAGCTCTGAGGAAGTTCAACCACAAAAATCTAAAGCACAGACCGTATAAATATGGACGCAGTCTCAGTGACGTCACCCTTTTGTTTCTGAAGAGACGTTTTGAAGCTCAATGATGGCGGTCAACATATTAGAAATTCTGACTCAAGTTGACTTCTGATCAATCTAGACACAAAGAGAAGGAGCGGAGGCGGGGCTTAAAACCTCCTGACTAACAGCTACAACGTGCCCACCTGTCAGTCAACTCAGCCACGCCCCTAATTATGCAAAGACTTGCCTCGACTCATAAAACCATCAGGGATGTGTTTTTAAAAATTCACCCCCGTACAATGTGGACCAATTCCAGAGTTCGGACTAACCCTTTACGAAGTAACGTGTTACTGTAACGCCACTCCTAGTAACGCATCTAGTGACTCTCCAGATTTAATAACGGCGTTAGAAACACTGACGTTTCATAGCACTCGTAACTTTATGTGAAACAGACGACAAAACCAAATTAAGGTTTATTGACATCGATTTGACGAGTGAGGCTATGCTAACGTCAGCACAGCAGCATCGTGGGAGACAGAACGCCGCGCGCTCTAAACAGTGATTGTTCAGGCGTGAGCTTTCTCTCCCGGAAATACCGACAATATTTTAAAGTGTAAGAAGGTTGAAACTCTGCAGAAGGTTTTTTGTTGTTGTGTTATTTTTACCGTAGTGCAAGTAGCAGGTGAAGGGGGTATGGGCGAGGACGAGGTGGTGGAGGTGGGCGTGCTGCTGGAGTGCCGGAAGATCTCGTCCTCCAACATCGAGTTTCCCGGCGGGGAGGTGGCGAGCAGCGCCTGAGCTGGAGGGAGCGTGAACACAGAGGGAGGAGAGTTTAAAGACTGAGTGGATGATTAAACAGCTTGAAAAATATCATTTTAAGGATCCGTACATATCATGAATGTCTGTTACATGCAGCTTCTCTGTCTCTACTTACGGATGTCTTCCAGGTCCAGGTCGTCATAAAGAAACTCGTTCTCCTCGAAGTCTGGATCCTGCGACGAGTCTAAGTAATACTCCACGTCATCCTTTAGGAGGAACACATAAAAAAAAAAAGAGAGTTAGTCTGACATGTTTCAGTCTGACACACTCAGAGCAGAGCCAGCGTCTCACTGACCAAAGGCCTCCTTCTCGTGTCAGAGCAGGTGTTAACAGTAAAGGTGAATTGTGGCACTGCATTCAGGTAATCCTGAATTCTCCCCTTTACAAGTTTCAGCAAATAACAGCAAGATTAAGTGGGTGTGCTCTCCTGCACCTCTGCTTGATTTTTCAACACTGGAGGCTGCCTCTTGGATGCAGACAATCCCTCTAATTTATATAATAATAACAAAAAGACTTAAAGGTGCAACAAGTCACAAGGAGGTAATCTGACAAGCAGCTGTATCGTAATGTCTAGAAAGAATCCAGGACGGTAACTTTAATTGTAAACCAACCTTAATCTTCCTGACGGCGTCGACCTGCACAGAGTCGTTGTCCAGCATCCTCAGGATCGTCTCCAACATCAGGATGTGGTGTCTATGTTTCTCGATAAACTTCTTCAGCTCCTCAATCCGGTCCTGCTTCTGCACAGCAAGGGCGAGAACAGAAAAGGAGAGCCAAACCCGTTTAAAATAATTCAAATGACCGTTGAGACGTTTAGAGACATTCTGTTCATGTTTTGACCTTCAGGAGTTTTAAGAAGTTTGCTTAGCAGAATCTAATGAAAAAACACGTCTTCTATGCTTTCATGGAATCGTGGGGCGCCTAGCGGTTATGACTCCCGTCCAATGTACAGAGGCTGTAGACCTCATCGCAGCAGAAGTGGGTTCGAATCCGACCTCAGCCCTCTGCTGCATGTCGTCCCACTCACTGCTCCCAACGTTCACACAGGAGTCTGTAACAGCTCCATTAACATCGTGTGACCGCCCTAGTTTTTCTTTATTGCATTAAAAAGTGTAAAATTTACCATCCTGGGGAAGCGGCCGCATGCATCAAGTGCAAAACACAAAGAATTTAAATAATGGATCGATTGAAACGGCAAAGAAACACATTTTAATGGAGAGCCTGTTTAGAAAAAAGCAGAAAGGAAATGTTGAGCAGCAGCTTCATGAGCACTTTGTGGTTTTATGCATGATCAAACACGCTCACAGCAACACTTGGGATTTCAATATTTAATTCTCTAACACACAGTTCATTCACACATGTTGTTAAGCACTCACACGTCGGCCCGTCTGTGTTTCTTTGTCGGTTTTAACGCCAGGTTTAAAGGTGTGTCAGTGTGTTTGGACACCAGAGTCTCTTTATGTGTGTGTGCCGATAAACGTTAAGAACAAGAAACAGAGCACACGTGTACCTGTGCGCCTCACTGAGCTGATGTGATTATGAGCGAGGCTGTGAGGAGCGCTTTGGACGCATGTTGTTCGGCCGCTGCGTTCGACGAGGCAGCAGAGCGGAGCGTAATAATGTGTTTCAGAACAGAACATTTTAATGCAGCAGCAGCAGCACATGTTGGGGACATGAGGAGGTTTCTGCGCCGAGTGCGAGCACGCTCCGATGGAGAAATCTGAACTCTTAATGTGACGCCGTGTTCATAATTAAAGGACAGTAGGTGCAGGCTGAGATGGTGCTTTCAGGGTTCATCAAGGAGCTTTGAAACTCGACCACAACAACAAAAAACTTCTGGCATTTCAATTTGAACTTGAGAGGATTATTCCTCATGATTTAAGGCGTAGTCAAGATGTCAGTGGGTATTTTTTCAAACGGAGGTTTTCCTCCTCCGTTTTACAAAATGATCCCGTCCACACGCGCTCAGTTTAAAAAACATCTTTGTCCACACGAAAACACACTAACAGCTGTCATGAGCACGCCAAGTCAACATGCTGCGATTCCTCTGCAATGACCGTTTCATTTTCAAAGTCCAACAGGGTCCCGCCCAGACGTTGGCGGCGTGGTTTGTGTGGTCGGAGTGTCGTATGAAGCAGCATTGACCTCCGATGTCCATTCAGGCGTCTCTGCTCATCATCATAGTGGGAGAGTAACTGTGTATGTATGTGTGAGCATGTAAAAAGTCCAGTTAGCAACGTTAGCACCAGCTCAAGTTTGGTTACGTCTGCCATCGCACTAATCTCATGTAAACAAAAGTGACAGCGTCGCACGACGACGTCAAACGGAGGAGAAACCGGCGCACAGCGTGAAAAATCTGTTTTCCCCGTCTACACAGAAACACCTTAAACAGTTTCTGAACATCTTCACCCTGGAAGGAGTTTTACTAAAGGAGATTTTACAGTGACCTAAGACGCTGTTTGTGTACGGAAGGTCAAAACGAACAGGAAAAGCTACAGTTTCTAAAAGACCCGCCTACGTGCGGACGAGACCCCAGACTCATGGTGACGTCTTTTCACCCCCAGTCCTGAAGAAGGAAGGAGAGAGACAGCTTGAGCACACACACACAGACATGGGGACAGCGGGGATCCACCCTCGGTCAGGCTGCTCGTCTTTTTAAAGCTGCACGCTATATTCCTAAAACTCTTTTGCCCTCCAGCCCTCCATGCTGGTCACGTGACTGCACGCTGACCACGGGACTGAAAGAGTACATAATGCATTATCCTCTTGTCTTTGTATTGTGTTTATATTCTTTGTATCCTGGTATGATCGTAAGGGTCTGAATAAAGTCAAAGGTGCAAAAGACCGTGAGTTCTACGTCTTTGGCGTGCTAAGCGATCTGCACAACCCGCAGATGACGCTGAAAACCCTCCTGTACTCATTTATGAAAGATGCTTTGTTATGTTTGCGACTTCATCAAATGCTGAGGGAGTAAATGTGACGCCAGAAGAGTCCTTTTTCTGACACCGCAGGTTTGAGTTTGAAGACCGAACGCAGGATCTGCTTGTTCTCGTGTTCTCTGAAACGAACGTCCGCTCGCCAAGGATGAAGTCAAAGAGGTGTTTCTCTAAGGCCTCTGGAGAGAACGTAAAAGAAGTAGTCAGCAAGGTCATCCTGGTCGTGGCAGACGCAGAAGATGAATGGAGGACACACTAGCTGACCTCTGCACCGGAGAGAAGAGAGGAGACGCGACTGGCCGAGTGTCGGATATAAAATCAG
This sequence comes from Tautogolabrus adspersus, assembly GCA_020745685.1. Lineage (NCBI taxonomy): Eukaryota > Metazoa > Chordata > Actinopteri > Labriformes > Labridae > Tautogolabrus > Tautogolabrus adspersus. The sequence continues at coordinate 27,370,679 of CM036550.1, read as the reverse complement.
AGAAAAGAAGGCGAAGAGTGAATGGATCGGAAATAAGAACACACTGACCTCTTTGTCTCCTTTCTTTTTCCTCGTCTGGACTGAAAGAGACTCCACTTCGCTCTCAAACTGGTCCACCTGCATGTTCAACGTGTCTATCGTATTCTGCGGGGAGAAAGAAGAGGTTTGACTTGACGTGAACACCAAACACAACACCAGACAGGAACGATGCGTGACCTATGTTTCGTATCGTGACCCATGTATCGTTTTAGTATCGTATGGAGGAAGAATCAACTTTCTTCGTGGCACTGACGCCTCTACACACTTTCGACAAAGTGTTCAGTGTGTGTGAAAGTGAATCTCACCGTGAGCCACGTGCCGACCTCCTCCTTCTCCTTCTGAGCCGGGTCCACCTTCTGGGCCAGACCGAGGCCTTCTTTAGAGTACGCTTTCGTCTTTGTTTCCCTCTCCACCACTTTGAACCGCTCCATTTGCTGCAAACACAAACAGATCAGACAAACCTTGGATTTAAAGAAAGTGCGGGAAGAGATGTAAACAAATACAAACACACTTAAAGCAAAGATAAAAGTGACTTTGTTAAAAAGCCTCCATAGACAAACTTTGAGGACTGAGCTTTTTAAAAATGAAGGACGGAAATGTGTGTGACCTGTGTGTCGTTATTTGTTTCGTAACGTGACCTGTGTGTCGTTATTTGTTTCGTAACGTGACCTGTGTATCATTATTTGTTTCGTAACGTGACCTGTGTGTCGTTATTTGTTTCGTAACGTGACCGGTGTATCATTATTTGTTTCGTAACGTGACCTGTGTATCGTTATTTGTTTCGTAACGTGACCTGTGTATCGTTATTTGTTTCGTAACGTGACCTGTGTGTCGTTATTTGTTTCGTAACGTGACCTGTGTATCATTATTTGTTTCGTAACGTGACCTGTGTATCGTTATTTGTTTCGTAACGTGACCTGTGTATCGTTATTTGTTTCGTAACGTGACCTGTGTCGTTATTTGTTTCGTAACGTGACCTGTGTATCGTTATTTGTTTCGTAACGTGACCTGTGTATCGTTATTTGTTTCGTAACGTGACCTGTGTGTCGTTATTTGTTTCGTAACGTGACCTGTGTGTCGTTATTTGTTTCGTAACGTGACCTGTGTGTCGTTATTTGTTTCGTAACGTGACCTGTGTGTCGTTATTTGTTTCGTAACGTGACCTGTGTATCGTTATTTGTTTCGTAACGTGACCTGTGTGTCGTTATTTGTTTCGTAACGTGACCTGTGTGTCGTTATTTGTTTCGTAACGTGACCTGTGTGTCGTTATTTGTTTCGTAACGTGACCTGTGTGTCGTTATTTGTTTCGTAACGTGACCTGTGTGTCGTTATTTGTTTCGTAACGTGACCTGTGTGTCGTTATTTGTTTCGTAACGTGACCTGTGTGTCGTTATTTGTTTCGTAACGTGACCTGTGTATCGTTATTTGTTTCGTAACGTGACCTGTGTGTCGTTATTTGTTTCGTAACGTGACCTGTGTGTCGTTATTTGTTTCGTAACGTTTCGTAACGCTCATGGAGCCAGGGAAGCATCGGATTGGTTCTTTTTCTGACTTTTTTGCACTTTGCTGCCGTTCTGAGAGGAAGAAAATATCCCTTCTGCTACTAAAGGTTTGAGCAGTTTCTTCTCCAATGTATTAAAATAAACGAGCGATTTTAGCACCAAAAAAGCTTTCAGGCACGCCACGGACGAGGCTCTAAAACCAAATCTGTGATGTTCCCTTTTTCTTTTTTGGCAAAGACGAGGTGCTTCTCACAAACCACAGATGTTTCCTGCAGGGTGTCTGTGACTGAACGTGTAATTTCAAGTCGGCCATGAACACCAAGAGGAAGTCCTGAAGAGCAGCTTCGGGATAAAAACCGTCTCATTAGGATCAGAGGGAGCTGGCGAGTCGCTCTCGTTGCTCATTGTGCGGGCAGGTGGCTCGCATTCAGCCCATCTCAATAACCCTCATCAAAGGCTGACGGCCGGGAAAGCTACGCTAAAGAGCAGCTCCCATGATGCCATGCTCCCCGTGAAGAAGGCCAAATTACGCGTTTCCTTTTCCAGCAGGGATCGGAGACATTATTTTGCTGTTTCTGTAACTCAACTACATTTTGTGTCACTGAAGTTTGAGATTCTCTGAATGGTTATCTCGCCCGTGCTTATTTTAACTCTGACTCAGCTACTGCCTCAAACGCATCACTACATGTACAGATTTCACTTCAGTGGGTGAAGATTTAGAAAATACATGAGAAAGATTTAAAAAATCTCTTTTTTTTTAGTTACAACTGACCATTCCTGGGTCCCACATTCGTTTCAGCTGCTCTCTCTTTAAGGCCCCCCTCCCCACTTGCACCTGATTGGCCAGCCTCCTGGAAGAGGAAGCAGACCGCTGCAGGGTTTCCAGGAGAGAACTGCTCTGCAGTGATGGGAGAAGAGAGTCTATGTATGAGGTTTCACCGGCTTACGTAGAGGCTTGAAGCCGTCTGGTGAAGTTCTTGGTTTCACATCGCGGAACTATGGTGTGATTTGCAGAATGAGCCGTTTAGCGCCCTCTGCAGACTCATCCTGAGATTACTGCAACATCGTTTACCTCCTGATCTGAAACCTTGCCCGCGTTTAGTTTGAGCATCCAGCATTGTAACACTGTATGAAAGTTTAAAATGGGAATCAGCAGAAGAGGTCGACTTTAACTCAGAACCTAGAATCTCAGAACTTATCAGCTAACGTCTGACAACAACATATGCTTCTGGGAACGCGGTTCGTGATTAAGACGTCCTTTTCAGTGAGCTTCATTGTTTATAGTCTCGTTAGCAACGTAAAGATGGCAGCGCACAAATAAACCGAGAGCCAGTAAACACACGTCTTTGGCTGCCACAGCCCTTTTCAAAACGTCCGTGGTTGTTAGTCTCTCAGATCCTGATTTTCACGCTTGTGCCTCTCAGTTCTTTTGGTACCGGAGGAGCAAGAGGATCGCCTCAGTATCTCGAGGTAACTTCCACTAAGTCAGAGAGATTCTTGTGTCTGTGGCCAAAGATTGTTTGTGGAGAGTGATGGCTCACTCCGTGGGATAGTTTTGTGTTTGATCTTTGTTGTGTCACAGAGCGAGACACAGACGGGGTCCAACTGAACTCGTAACCCTGTTGAACTGACTTGAAAGCTATTTTTTTCGTTGCTGCTTTTTGGACGCTGCATTTTCTATTTTGTCTTCTTCTAAAAGGCTAAAAATCTAATATTTAGTTTTTCTGTTGAAGCTTTTGTTTAAATGTAATTGTTCAGGACCTGATAGGAATAAAGCCCTGAGTATGCTCGCTTTTAACTACGCGTACGAGAACGCATGCCATCAGCTTTGCATATCCTGCGGTGGTTTGGAGCGTTGGTTGTCTTCAGGAATTAAAACTCTGCGAGACTCAATATGTATATAACCACTAGGAGCAAAAGCAAGAATATTTGAGCCTTAAGAGGCATCGAGAAGAGAGGTAGAGATAAAGTTATTCTGTCAAAACATGAACTCATAAGGCGCCGGTGGACGAGTGGTTAGAGAGCATGTCCCATGTGCAGAGGCTGTAGTCCAGGTTCGGGTCCGACTTGTGGCTCCTTTTCCGCATGTCATTCTACACTCTCTCTCTCTCTCTCTCTCTCGCCCTGATTTCTGATTCTATCCTCTGTCCTGTCTCTACAATAAAGGCGTAAAAAGCCCAAAAATAAAGCTTAAAATTATCATCAATTTTTATGCTGAAAACATTTTTTTTTGCTGTTTTTAAGGTTAAAAAAAGGAACTTTATAAAAACCTGCAACCTTTGTGTGTTTTTCTCTGCACAAGGACACCAGAGACTCTGGTTAAATATGATCCGATAACTTGAACGGGTGATCTGTGTGCTCCTGCCGCCTGACCTCTCTCTGAATCTCCAACAGATAGGTAATCGATTCCTCTATGAGACCTGGAGTTTGTAAAATCCTTTAATTTTAGACTTTTCAACACAGACAATCCTCCAGAGCAAACACGGGTCCTGCAGGGAGAGAATCACCTCTCCTCTGTCCGGCTCCTACTCACCGTTTCTATGAGTTTGCGGTTCTCTACTAGCTGCCGTTTGTCTTTGATCTCGTTGGAAGCCACCCACGTCTTGATCTGGTCTCGAAGACGCTGAGGGACCAGAGAAGAAGAAGAAGAAGAAGAAAAGAGAGAGAGAGAGAGAGGGGGAGCGAGAGATACAGCTTCATCAGTGATCACGTTTACAGTCATGGATGTTGAACTCGGCGTCCGTACGAAGCAAACAGGCTTGGCTTGGAGTTTGGTTGTCATGGTAACACACACACACACACACACACACACACACACAAACACACACACACACACACACACACACACACACGTTGTTCCTGAGACATATGAAGACATCTCACGCCGCGTCGGTCATCGTCAGACATTCGGGGACTTGATGTCTCATGAGCGCTGACTCTGCGTGATCTTACCTGTAGCTTTTTGATCTCTTTCTTGAGGTCTGCTTCATATTTCTCCTTCTGGTTTGCGTTGGCTGCGTTGTGAAGCTGCAGAGACAGAAGATTCAACATGTTCAGGAGCTGAGCGGATGAAGGGGGGGGATTAAATACGTTCATACTTCTTTCTTTTCCGACGTGTAAAAAGTTACAAGAATTTGAAAGCTTCTTTTGTATGATAGGGTTTGGGCATATTACTTTTTTTCTGTCCGCTTTATTAGTAAATTTTCAAAGAGAACCCCGAGGTGACGACCTCAAAATCCAGTGATCCATCTTAACAATAAATATGTCAATAATCTTTGAACTTAAAGTGAAAACAACAACCCTTCTTTACCTTTTGCCAAATGTCTTCAAACTGTTCCACACCCTCCGCTACTTTTTTCAGACATCGATCTATTTCACCTGCAGGAGAACGAGAGGAGGAAACAACACTCGTTACAGGAGTCCAAATAAACATGTTCAAACAGGCAGAGTCGCTTTAGAGACGAGGATCGTCACGTACGTTAGCTCAGGCAGGACAGAAACTTGAGGTTATTGTCATGAAACGTGATCGTTTAACACACAACACTGGACTACTTCCTGTTTGAGATCACACACACACACACACACACACCCAGAGCACAGGGAGTGTTACAGCGCTGTGTTTACAGGCTGCGTCTGACATCTCATGAAATATGCACGTTATAAAAGGAACATTATTACACACACACACACACACACACACACACACACACACACACACACACACACACACACACACACACACACACACACACACACACACACACACACACACACACACACACACAAAGATATAGGGCTCCACAGTGAGGTTCGGGAAGTAAAAATCCTGTTGATTTCCTCCATAGCTGCTGTGATTATTAGCCACGACGTCATCACCATCGTAGGTAGACTGACCACGAGCTACCTGAGTTTGAAACGATGGTTAATGTTCCTGTAGGAGACACACGTTCGTCTGATATCAAACTCAAAGAAGAAAAACACGGTTTATTTATAAAGAAGAAACAACTACACTACCCACGACCACAGAGTGTCACAGCGACGTCTCTGATTGGTGGAGCTCGCTGTTACCATGGTAATGTTAACCACCCCTTGGCACCGAATGCGATCAGAGTGTCGGCAGCAGGCTAGCTAGTTATTTAGGCTAACAGGAAATGTAATAATGAACAAACTACAAGATATAACAACAGAATAAACACCATAACAACGACTAAAGTTACATTTAACAAGAAGAGGGACCATTCGCAATGCATTGTGGGATGTGTAGTTCATTGACGCCAGATGAAAAACATGCACACAGTCTTTGCCCTTTTATACTCAGTTTTGGCGCCGAATCAAATGTACTATAGTCTCGAGTATTGGGGGAGCTGGTTGTCATGGTAACAGGCTTCAATCTCTTGATATAAAGATTCTGTGAAATGTCAACAGAGGATTTAAACGGGGAAATGTACTTCCGGGGATCCCGGTTGAGCTCTATTCAGAAGAGGAAGGTGAAGAGGAAGAAGAAAAACAGGAGAAAAGGAAGTGAACGAAGAAAAGGAGAAGAAGAACTAGAAGACGTAGGAGAAGAAAAAGCCAGGAGAAAATTAGAAGAAGAAGATTTTCAGAATAAAGTCGGACAATTATTTTAATATAATTCAAAGGGACTCGAGTTAATGTGACGTTGTTGAATGTCCTAAATCGTATTGACTATTGGCTCAGAGAAGAAACTGTTCAAATGCAGAAGCTCCTGATATTCAGAGCGCTCCCTTCCTTCTCTTCCCGATGTGTTTCTGGGTCCGTCGTGCCAACTATGATGGAGAACCAGGGACAGACGAGGAGAGATGCCGCCGCCGTGTGTGTCGTCGTGAACACGCAGCAGCTTCGACCGAGGCGTGTGAACGTGCTGAAGTATGAGGCCGACCTTAAACTGCCTTGATGTGAAGATTCTGCAGCGGGTGTGTTATTTTTAGATGAAAGTCTACATCCTCGGTAATAATACATTACATTTTGACGGGCGCCGCGTTTGGGCTCCTGTTTGATCTTCTTAGCGGGGAGGTTTCAGGGGAGAATACCTGCATGCATGAATGTGTGTTTTGTTTCTTAAATACGACAGCATTACCTTCTGAGAGTGAAGAGTCCTGTCAGAGTCTGTGTTTTCATCCTGAGCTGATTCATGTCAGTTTAAGACGAAGTCAAAGGACTGAGCGGGAAGTTAGTGAGAGACGGCGCCTCCAGCTGTCTCTGGCGTTACACAAAGGTGTGGATCAGGTTACACAGCTGAGTGTGTGCTTGAGCGTAAAGCTTACGATGTATTAACATCAGAGTCCTGAGAGCTGTTCTAGTAATCAGTCAGCTTCGGCCTCACTGACAGCCAGACTGTTTAAAATTTTAAATCAAAGCTCTGAGAGGAGAGGAGACGGAGCCTGAAACACGCTCTGCTGTCTGTGAAAAGTGTGCAAGCATCACTGATGTCAGACTACAGACATGGACGCTAAGTCACCCTGTGCACGAAGAGTCACATCCACCAAACTGAAACGTGACAAGAATCAAAACTAATCCTGCACACAGTGTTGGGCCATAAGAATAATAATCCACAGAGATAATCAGGAGCAGAAGTCACTGATATCCTGGAAGCTGCTGCTACAGGAGCAAAATGTAACTCTGACACCTAGAGTTTAAAATGGGTACTGCAGTCCAAATGAATCATTGCAGAGAGCTGTCTTCCCCCGCCCCCTCCTCTCTAGAGTGGATGCTCACGCAGGTGGCCATGCCTTAAAACCGCCTACCTTCTCTGGTCCAAACAAATCGAGATTACGCTTCTTTAAAAAGCTTTTGCTGATCAATCAGACAGAAGTGAAGTCAAGTGTTTCGTCAGTTTCCCTTCGTTCATGGAGCCGTTTTCACACATTCACTCCTGAAAAGTTCTAGAACATTTCATGCAGGCTGCCCCTGAAGTCTTCCTCAGTTGTTTGATCAAATTTGTACGTCGCAGCGGGAGACTATCGCTGTCTGACAGATCTCAGGAGGCAAGACGTGACGTAAAAGGAATGTGACTGAGAATATTTGCCTTTATATGAATGCTACATGTAACTTTAAACATTTTCTGTGTCAACTATCAAAAGAGCGGAGAAAAACCAAGTGGCTGGTGATTTTATGCCACCTCCAAATGGCCGTTTGGGGGGTGGCATAAAACCACCAACCATTCAGCCTTAGAATATTTAATTTAACTCAGCTGCAAGGATCTTTTAGTTTGACTTGATTTCGGCACCCCCTGTGGATAAAGTATGTAGTGTGATGCCCCCTTTAAAGCTCTGGAAATCTGGATTTGGCAATCCTTAAAAGCCAAGACCAGGATCAGGGCGATCACATCCAGTCTTTTCTGTAATAAACCAGGACAAAAGTGAGCTGGATCTTTGGTAGCAGCCAAAAACCTCGGCAGGATTCAGCTCACATCACTCAGCAAACATACCTGTGAGTTCACGTGACGTTTGTTTACAAGCCGTACACACAAAAAACAACAAAGCAGCGGCGACCAACCCAAACTTTTGTCTGACCTTTGAGAGACAGGTGGGAGGAGCTTATCACACTGATGTCATCAGCTGCATTTCCGATTATTTTTTTTATTTAACCAGGTAATTAACCCAGAGATCAAGATCTCGTTCAAAAGGGTGACCTGGCCAAGAGGGCAGCAGCACAATCACAGCAAAATAAATCAAACGCCGACTCTTTAATGTCTTTCGAGGTAAAACCTCACCCACCTGGCAGCTGATCAAACCACGAGAAATCCTTCTGCTTACCTGCATCAACTCGGATGTTTGATGACACATGCACGCACACACACACACACACACACACACACACAGAAATCTCACCTTGAAGTTTCCTTTTATCGGCCATGACTAATCGCTAAGATGATGTCTTCATGCCTTCTTTCACTGCAGGAGACAGAGACACATAAACATGTTAATTAATGCATTAATAAGTTTTTTTTTTAAAAGAGCAGCTGCACTCCCCCGCTGATCCCACGTCTCCTGAGATAAACTCAGTGGCGTTGGTGTCCGTCAGAACATTTTAGAACTGGTGTACAAATCTATTGTTGAGTGTGACGTAACTTTGCATCTTCCCGTCTGATCCTTGAACTGTAGATTTAAAAATGAACTTTCTAAGATCGTGTCAACGCTTCAAAACTTAAAGTTTTATGACAGTTTTGTTACAGACGGCTAGTTTCTGACACCTCGTCACACAGACTGTCTCTCATGCACAGGGCTTTATTGATCAGGTAACATTCAGAATTAATAAAGTGCACGTGTGCAGCTGTTAAAGTCGACCAACAGAGCGGATGTCATCATCACAATCGGACGTCGCTTCACGTGGCGCTACGGTGCGAAGAACGTCTCATGTCTCTTAAAACACATTTCCTCGTTCGCTCTCGCCTCGTATTCGTTTCCTCGCGCCTCTTCCTGCATCTCTGGTGGGCGGGACCAACCCTGCATTCATGTAGTTCATTTGTTGTAGTACTGGTATCCAAGTGTTTGATAACACTGAACAAATTATATACTGAGCCAACCACATGAAACCTTTATTTATTTAACTAAACCACGTTTTGCATGCATCAGTAACATTTACGTTTGAGTCTTGATTATTTATCTGTTTTGCCATCTGATTCACGAGTTCTAAGCAAACCTGACTTGAGCTGAACAACATTTCTTCACAGCTGAGCGGAGAAATTAAACTGATACATAGTTAAGCAAAGAAAGAGCCAGACACAGAGCTCACCTACACGTTAGACTTGATTAACATGACTGAAGATAGACAAAGTGCACACACATATAGGGCGTTCACACTTGCATAAAACTCCTAAAAACTCCTGATATTTGCAGGCTGAGCAGCATGTGTGAACACAAACAGCTGAATGTTTCTCTCTGACTTCACCCAGAGTTTCTCCTCCAGCCTCCTCGTATTTATTCTGCAGAAAGAGTGAAAATTACGGGAGGACTGCTCCGGAGATTCTCCCGACCTGGCTGTTCACAGCAGGAGACTATCCCCGTCAGACATGAGGGGGGGCGGGGGGTCTCCTGAGGTAAGACGTGACGTAAAAAACAACGCGGAAGTAGCAGACGAAGCAACAGAAAGGTTATTTACGTGCAAGGAGATCGTAGGGGTGGCGTTCAGACACTCTATGCACCGTGCAGCAGTAACAGTATATAAACGTCACTCCCCCTCCCATTGGTTCGAGCTGAATTCTCTGGAGAATATCCTGCTGCGTTCAGCTCACTCGGACTTGGGGTCTGGCAGGAGAAACTCCGGGTGAAGTCCGAGCGAAAAATTCAGCTGTTTGCCTTCACACATGCAGCTCCTTTGGGAAATCTCCTGAGTTTCTCCTGAATGTTTTTAATGAGACTGTATCGTGTTTAAGCATCGTACAGAAGTACCGAACATTTAGACGTCTGTTTGGACAGACTGATGACAGATACCTAACTCCTCCCCGAGTTTCCATGTTTTTGTTCCGAAGTGAGCAGGCGTTTACCAACTACGAAACTGATTTTATCCGATGTGTCCGACATCACATGAATGCAGGGTGAGCACTTTAATCCTTACTTATTTATCGTGCTTCCCTTCGTTCTAACATATAGAACAATGTTATCGTGCATCTTTCTCACATCGTGCAGGCCCACGTTCAATCTTTCAAAATGGCAAACAAGGTGGAGGAACGTTGCCAACAGATCTGTGCAATTCAGACACCAAGTGTGCAGGTGACTGCTTGCATAGGTGTGTTAAGAAATGAATGTTTTTTAATGAGACTGCATCGTTTGGTATCGAAAAGTATCGAAGTACCGAACATTTTCACAACGTCTGTTTGGACTGAAGCGACTTTTATTCGAGATTTTACGATCTTTTAAGATCCATGTACAAAGCAGGTTTTGTTCTCAGGTGGACTAGCTAAACCACCATGACGTGTTTTAACGGGATGTTTATAAACAATAACGGCATCCTGAGTGCCACGAGCCGCCTGAACACACCAACATCCGAGCACACACGCGCACACACACACACACACACGCGCGCACACACACGCGCGCACACAGACACACACACTTAAAAACTAACTCCAAAGTCCAAGTTTCAACTTCTTGCTTCTCCGTGTTCCGAGCTAACAGTCAGAGGGTCAGAGGAAAGCAGCTTCCCCCGGCTCAGCTCTCTGATGTGGAGGCAAACAGAGAAAAGGGGGGAAAAGGCACCGAGAATCCATCACCTCTGCTTCTGCTGTACGTTTACCTTGATCTTTCCTGCTTCCGGTGTCTTTCCTTGGCCGCTCCACTCCCGTAACTCTTCTACGAATAACTACAAAGGCTATTTTTCTTTTTAAAAATGTCAATTCTTCTCGCTAAACAATCACTCCGCACATCCAAGATGGCTGCCAGGAACACCTCCTCCTCCTCCCGATGCCCTGTTGGACACTTGTCCCACCCACCTCGTCTCTGATTGGTCCGCTTACGCCGCTCTCGTGCTCCCATTCGCTTAAACCGAGTGTCCGTTAGGAGAGCTTGATTTTACTACTTCCGGTGGATCTCCAGTTGCGATTGGACGGCTGGGAAAGGCGAAAGAGTGAAGTTTTGTCGTCTCCCGTCCGAAGGGAATTCTGGGAAATGGAGTTCACATCTGCTTTATTTTAACCTGAGATCATCACGAAGCCCCTGAAGTATATATAATATATTATAAAAAAAAATTAAAAAAAATTAAAGTATATAAATACTGTTAAATGTGTGTACAAGATGTTTTGGGACTTCAGAGTAGGCTGGGCGACATGACCTCAAATCAATATCACGACTAATTGAACATTTGACCTCGATTACGATAAATGAACGATGATTTCGTTTTGTTTTGTTTTTTGCCCTCATAGTTCACTGACATGGTCTCTACTGTAAATATATTAAATATATTGTTTCTAATGAAAGAGTGAATATCTGATGAACTATTTTGTGCTTATTTATTGAATATTTCGAAACGAAATCAAAGCATCATTTGAAATGAAAACAACACATTTTAGTTATAAAGTAGAAATTAACTTCTCTCAAACAGGAGAAAATAAATAACTTGCATTTCTTGCAAACTGTTTTTCTGCAGTGTTTACATTTGACTTCTTTTGTTGGCTGTCGTCTTCCCTAAAGACAAAATGTGTCCAAACAACGGATCCGAGACAACATTATTTTACATGTTTGAAATAAAATAAATAAATAAATAAACTGAAAAAAATAAAAAATAAAATAAACTAAAGACAGAGACCAAGGCAGGACGAGGCCGAGTCAAGACCAAGACATTTAGAGATCGAGATCGAGATCGAGACAAGACCAAGACCATAAATATCACTGAAAAAATCAAACTACAAATGAATTGAAGTTATTTGTTCTTTTATAAAGAGGCGTTTTCCTTCTAGTCTCAGTAATGACGTGGAAAAATAGCCGATCAGTGGTGGTCTTGATTTAAAATCCGGAGTCCGTCCAGTCTGAGACGGAGTAAAAATGCTTTTGATTCTGAGACGACACTGTGACCTACAGACTACCGCCGCCTGCTGGCATGGAGAGTTATTTCCTCTCACGCATGCGCAGAACGTACGTGGTGGTTGGCCGTCGGCTGTAGTCTTTGCGGTGTGTTCTAGAGCAACTTTTTGGCCAAGACAAAAGGCGATGTGAGGCGACACCACAGGCAGCCTTCGTCACCACTAGTTCTTTGCCGTCTGCTTGGTTAGCTCTCCTCGGGACCTGCTGGTTAGAAGTCCAGCCTGACACCTCCCTGATATTTAGCTACTTGTTTTAACAAGCCTCCCAAGTCTGTTCTAACTGGTTTATGGTCTCTGCTACTAATGCTAATAAAATTCTACATATTGTATGTTTAATAAATATTTTTTACATTTTGGACACAAATATGACAAAATGTCTATAAACTAAGAAACGTACGTAAACAGACAGAGAGATATTTATTTGTACCACATGACCTTTTTATGAGTTTTTGTTTACAAAGTTTTTCCATACTTCTGTTTTTAAATCACTGAATGAGAAAAAGTCTCTGAGGGATCCTGCCAGCTTAAACCTCAGAGTATTAAAGCTTCTGTAATGCTCATTACCTCTTTGGTCCACTGGAGGGCGCTGGGGTCTGCAAGCTGCTGTGCAGAATGCAATGAAACCCCCACAGAGAATACTCAGCAGTGTTACTAAAACGGATAGATGGCAGTACTTTACAACAAGCATGCATATCATATAAAGGAGATTTTAATGCATTTATTCATTATATTATCTTCAATGTCTCACTCTGTCTTCAAAGGGATTGTTGTCTGTGGAAGGATCCTGTGCTGAACATCAGAGCTCCTCAGTTATTTAACGATTATAAGCCTGTTGCACTCACTTCCCTGGTAATGAAATCATTGGAGAAGCAAACAGTTAAGACAGTTTCACACATACACTCCTGAATACATCTGGATCATTTCAGGAGGACTGCTCCGTATATTCTCCTGATCTGACTGTTCACACATACACCTCACAGCAGGAGACTATCCCTGTCAGACAGGAGGGGGGGGGCAGGGTCTCCTGAGGTAAGACATGACATAAAAAAAAACACGTACGAAGCAACAGAGTCCGCTATACAACGCTATAATGAGAATATCTGTCTTTCTATCAATGCTACGTGTAGTTCAACAGAATCACAATCTGAACTAAAGAGTGGAGAAGAACATGCTGGAGAACAGGAAACAGAATGCAGCAGGTTCATTAGAGCACGGAGATCGTAGAGGTGGCGTGCAGACAGTCTATGGTCGTGCAGCGATCACAGGGAATAAACGTCACCATCCCCTCCCACTCGCTCGAGGTGAATTCTCCTGATTATATCCTGCTGCGTTCTCACATCAGCTCACTCTGACTTTCTGCAGAATAAATACGAGGAGGCTGGAGGAGAAACTCCGGGTGAAGAGAGAAACATTCAGCTGTTTGTGTTCACACATGCAGCTCCTCCTGGAGATATCTGCAGGTGTGAACACGGCTTATGAGATTCAACTGTGTTTAAAAATGTGTGTAGGCGACAAAACACAGAAGTCATATATTCAAAGTTATTTAATTTCCTGTTTGAAGAGACATGTCCAATCCTTTTTTTTACCAGTCAGAAAACATCAACACAAACATGAAGCCCCCTCACAGACATGAGATTTAAGGACCGAATGAAATGTTATTTCAATAACACACATTATTATTATTATTATTATAACAGCACACTGAAGGAAATCAATATTTCTCTTCTCTTCGATGCTAAACTAAATGAAAACACCCGAGGGTCTGTTGAGTCATCTCTGTGAATCTTTGCACTCATAAATATCTTACAAAAGTAACAGTCACATTTCTTCTTCTGCTGCTTTTTTTAATGTTTGCAGGCGTTTAAAGTTCAGCCAGTGGACCATGAAGTTATAATGCCCTGATTCTGCAGCTCATTTGAAATAAAATTAAACTCATAAGTTGAATCAAAAAGTAACTTCAAGCAACGTCGACGTCTGGGGAAAACCTATATTTTCAACAAAAAACAGACGACGACGGAAAACAGAAATGAATCTAAAAAAAATGAATTTGAAAAAGTGCAGTCATCTACGCTTTCAGATTGGAAACCTCCGATTTCATCCTCAGTCAGTTTCTGAACCTGTATGAGATCGGCAGCAGCTTGTGAGTCTTCTTCATGGTCTGGACTTTGGTGTGCGTCGGCTCGTCCATGGTCTTGTAGCACCGCCGAGCGTAATCCAGAAGCTTCTCCTTCGACGCCTCAAACTCCCCGACCTCTGCAACCTGCAGGAGAGTCGGCTGTTAAATAGTGGTGCACAGGTGACAGGATGTTTGTACCTGGCCAAAGTGCGGAGTTTTTAATGGCCGTTGCAGCGGCCATGAGTTCAACTGGTACAGCAATATAAAAATAGGATCTACAGAAACAATTTATTTTGCTAGTTCAATAAATGAGCATCCACGTGGTCTATCCGTCCTGATGTTAATTCTCTAACACTTTAAAATGTCATATAGTGAACCGTTTATGACCTTCTCTGGAGCCACCAGCAGCAGCTCCGCAATGGGGGAGGTGGAGGCCATCGTGTTTCGGTCGACGCCGTGGATCTGGAAGGCCCGGGACATGCTCCTCACCCGCTGGTAGGTGGTCAGGATCTTCTTATAACGAATCAAAACGCCGTCTGGGTCTTTCACTGCAGAGGGAGCATAACGGGGCGGAGAGAAAATGGAGCGTGAGGTAATGGAAATGTGAAAAGGAAGACTGGATCAAAAAGAGAACTTTGCACTTTTCAGTCAGGCGTGTTTCAAATAATCAGGTCTTTAAACGTCAAAACATCGTACTGAAACCCTGATGAAGAACGGAGACAGAGCTGGGTGTCATGAGCGTAAAGGATTTTATATATCTTGATGATTTTACCAAAAAGAAGCACATGAGCAAAGAATAGAATTGGGCCCTGGATGGAGCCTTGTGGGACCCCTCAGGTGTATTCTGTCACCTCACCTCTCTGTCTCTCCCTCCCATGGGTGATCCTGAAGATCCTCCTCATCTTCATCCTCGGCTCTCCGGTTGCTCGCCCTCTGCCCTTCTTCTTCGACCCCTTCTCTAAGGACGAGTCCTCATCTTCCTCCTCCTCCTCTTCCTCCACGTACTCGTCCTCGGTGTAGTATTTATCCTCCTCCAGGTGATACTCTTGTTTGACTAGTGAAATTAAAAATTTGAGATGCTTGAGACACTTTTCAATTCCATGTTTTAAAACAACACACCTTATGGTATTTTTAATGATTCACAGATCTTCTGCATATTTCACACCAAAAGCTCAGTGAGGGAACAAAAACAGGCATCGATATCATTTGATTTTTACTTGTGACATATCTAAGGCTTCCACGACAACGATTTTCAGCCGAACACAGTAACCTTCTTGTCTGTTTGTTTACACGACAGCAGCGTTTTTGGAGGCCCTGAAAACACAAAGTTTTCAAAATGGCACCGTCTCCGTCGTAGCTTAAACTGATAATATGCAGACAGAGGCTTTTTGCACATGCTCATTACGGTTCCTGTCAATATCAGTGAGCAAGTAAGTGGACTACAACTGCAATGGCGGACTCCCAAGTTCCAACATTTTTGTGAAATTGACTCTTTGTAGTTTAGGGTCACTCAGTGGCGATTCTAGAGCCATCATGCATGCACCGCTTAGCAGGGCAAGGAGAGTGAGTGCTGTCAGATGGTGCCCCCTTAGGGAGGTTTCCTACTGTCGTTGAAAAAAAGTGCACTTTGCTTTGGTTTAAGTTTGTGAGCCCTCAGAGGCCCCCTGCTGGTCTGGTTGAGAACCGACTCTACCAACTGAGCCACATATAACCCAAGTTAATTAATTGAATTTGATTTAGCCATCTAATTTTTTCTGTGCAAGGGGAGTGACCTCTGTGAACCTCCATAAATTATGATAAATCGTTATAAAATTCCATACTCTCACCTGAACTCACCTCACCCAATCAGAGCTCAACCCACTTATCAAATATCATCATGCTACACACAGCCGCCCCAACACTATGCTAGTGTATAGGAGTTTTTGGCGAAGTCTGAGCGAGTACTGCATGTTTCATTAAAAAGTTGCCAAAAGGTGCCAGTCCACCTGCTGGCCTGGCATGTATACTACAGCGTTTGTATTGGTTTTTGTGGATCTGTGTGCACGCAGGTTGTTCTCAAAACATCTGAACCTGAAAACAAAAAACGACTCAGTTCTCAGTGGATAGTTTTCGTTTAGACGTGGCCTAAGTTAAAAATCTGGTATTGTGACAGCCCTGGTATCATCGATCTGTATTTGTGCAGCGCTTATTTATCTTAAGACCCTTTACAAAAGAGCATGTCTAGACCGTACACTTTGTAGAAGTGCAGTTCCACTGATTCGATTTAGGGCTTGGATATTTTCCTCACCAGGGATGGTTGTGCTGCGGCGCGTCCGAGGTCCCGTTCCCGGCAGGCGCTTGAGGGTCATCCCAGACCTAGTTGTCATAGGGGAGGGAGGAGAGGGGGAGCTGGAGGGCTGGACCTTCACACCCCGCTGGGCGTCTCCACACCACTCTGACACAGAGTAATCACAATAAATCAAAGGTAGAATTGAATTATTTAATATACAGCTGTGTCCCCTGACTCCTCACCCTCCGGACTCCTCATGCTGACGATGAAGCGGTCCAGCTGACAGCGCAGGAAGTTGCGCTCCTCCTCCAGCTCTTCGATTCGCTTCTGCAGCCAGGCGTTCTTCTCCAGAGCGACGTAAAGGTGAGCTCGCAGGTTGGAGACCAGGATGAAAGGGCTGTACTGTGCGTGAGGAGGCTCCTGCACCACATGCTCTGCGGGCGAGTCGGAGAAGACGAATCAGAAAAGGAAATATGAGAGACAAGGAGAGAAGGGAAAGGAAACAGGAGACAGAGGAGAGGATACATGACGATGAAGCCTTTAAATCAATTGAAATAAATCACAAGTGATGTGTCGTAGATGTATCGTACCTTCCATCATCGGCTGACCCTGGTTCAGGTGATACGCGGGTGGTCTCTCTGTACTCTCCTCCAGGGGGAAAGACACCTCATAGGCGTCCAGGTACAAGCCTCCTCCTCCTGATGATGACGAAGAAGAAGACTGGGGCATGTAGTGATCTGAAAACAGAAGCTATTCGTGTGAGCACTGTGGTTTTGATCGAGTCCTCTGTTTAAAGCTTTACTGTTGGTCTCTAGTTTTACATGAGCAGGTAGAGGGTTCCAAAGTTTTGCCCCCCTTTGCAGAGAAAGCAGAGTGACCAGAAGAGGTCTTCTTGTACATCAGGACGAGACAATCACCGCTGATGGAGGCTCGTGCGATCGCCCTGTGAGAGCTCTGATGGTTCATTCAGAGAACAGCAATGCCACATGATTATAAAGACTAAAACTTGTAAAACTGTCAAAACTCAAAAGCTTGTGTTGTCCTTAAAATGTGGCAGTGATGCCATCTCATGGGTTTCTGGTCCCTGACGTTTATTGCCTGCTTGTAGACCGAGATACGAGGCTTGAATGAAGTAGGAGAAGCTTGTAACTAGGACATACATGATGTCATTTCTAAATGATGGCGAATCAGCTTGCTCGTGTTTCCCTTTGCGTTCAGAACAACTCACGTGTTCACTTTATCAGCGTGAAGTCTAACACACATTTAATTCAAGAATCAGGCCACAGACTAGTCTCTGATTCTGCTCTTAAAAGGAAGGAAAAGAGATGCATGTACAGGAGACTTTTAAGTTTCCAGCTTGTGACCTTGACGGGGTGGGATATGCACGTCATGGTTGTATGCGAGTATAGTTCTGCAGTTTGACGTGACAAGTCGAACAAAAAGCAGTTCAGATTTGGTTGGACTTTCGTACGAATGTACTTAACCTGACGGTCACATTTTAATTTCTGATCCAGGATGATACCAAGGTTCTTGACTTCATTCACGGCCTCCACGATTGCGTTCTTTATCCGTACCTCAGATAAATCATTTACACACCTATTAGGCTGACTGAAAACTGTTTCCTTAACATTAAGAGTAAGATGTATTATTGAGCTATCAATAGCCTAATGCTGATTTTTAACAGTGCATTTAAAAGCAGGCAGTGATTCGGTGACTCTGGACTGCAGAAATAATCCTCTGTAATAATTTAAGGTAGAAAACAAACTTAAAAACTGCGTTTCCTTGAGTGCATGAACTCTGCAGACACTTGAACACACAGCTTTGGTCATAATGACGTGCATGTCTCTACAAAAGCAGTGACTCAGAAGGTGTTGGAAAGGACTTTTCAGTGTAGTGGTTACCTGGAGGGCTTGTGTCGGCTCTGCTGCTCGGAGGATTCATGTCTGGAAACAGGTAATAACAGAAACACGTGTTATTATTTCTCTCTCCGGTTCTTCTGTGTCCGGTTATACTTCTGTAATACAGCCTGAAACCAAGCACACCTGCGTCCCTGCAGCCTCATCCTCAGCAGCAATTACCTGATTATAAGTGATTTCAACAGGTGCTGCAGGCGCATGCGCATAGCATAGCAGCGGTACTCTGTTCAAACCCCGTTCACGTTCCGTCCAAAACACATACACACACCTGATCAACAACGAAAGCTCGTGAGGCTTCGTCGTTCACGACGACATAAGAAGTTACCTTAAACGGCCCCAAAGCTTTGACCGGATACACGTCACCGCAGGGCGTGTGCTCAGGTGTGTGGAGAGGTGCGACGCAGACCGACGCAGGTAAACGCGGAAGTAAAGGAAAGAGTCAACGGGAGGAGCTGCAGAAGAAAAGAGATCGATCCGGACTTTAATGCAGCGTCACGACCAACAATAAGAAGTAAGTGAAGTTATTGTTCTTCTCACGGAGTGACGTGAGTAGTTAAAACTGTGACGTAGGGTGAACTCGACGTATGTGGGACATTTCAGACTTCTGGGATATTAACCAGTGTATTAAAACCACACCCAGTAGCCTACCACTCTGAAATCCCCAGGATGTGCCCTCATCAAACCAGTTTCTCTCTCCCCCTCTCTCCCAGTTTCATCATGGGCCTGTGTGACGGCCTCTCTCACTGTAAGCTGGCTCTGGCCTTCGCCGTGTTTATGGATTTGCTGGGAGGAGCCGCTCTGCTGGTGGGAGTCTTTGCTCCGCTGGAGGTCAAAGGGCAGGACTTTGGAGACTTATTGGTCTACACTGGTATGAAGTTACATACTCTGGGTGTTTTGGGATGATGTGATGAGTTAAAGATGCGAGTAGAAAAGAGGAGAGCTTTCAGTCACAAGCAGGCGAGGATAGTTTGTCAGTGGTGGTCTTGATTTCAAATCTGGAGTCCGCTCCGTCAGAGACTGAGACAAGACCGAGTAAAAATGCTTCTGACTCCGAGACCTTTAAAAAGTGGTCTTGAGAGTCTTGATTTCGTGTACTACAACACTATCAGACTCCCTGTGGCAGAAATGATGAGCTTTGTCTCATGAAACTCCTCGGGGGACTAAATGGTCGATGTCACAGCCTTAACTCGTCACATGCATCAGGAACATATCTCCGTGTTTTGGGTAGCTCTCAGACTGTGTGTGTGTGTCCCTGCAGGAGCCCTCTTTGTGCTGATATCTCTGGCCGGATGGGTGCTGTGGTACAGCGGAAACATCGACGGTCTGACGTCCAAAAAGGAGCTGGGACACATCAGCAGCGCCGTCGATCGGCTGGCCCGAAACCTCAGCCGCAAGATCCGCACGTACAGAACCCAGCACTGAGCCGCTCTGAGGTTGTCTGAATTTATTAAAACAACCTTCACTTCAAAGTCAGTGTTAGCATGTTAAGTTACTTCGTCTCTGTTACCTGAAAACTGAAATTCACCGTAGAGTCTCGAACATTTCACTGACACGTGTTTATTTTGTAATGTTACGTTTTTCATGTCTGATAGTGTTTTAGATGAAGCTGCTGTTATTTCTCATCGAAGGTCAATAAAAGACTTTATAACATTTAATGAAATGTCTGATTTTATACTGAAGAGTTTGTTGACCTCACACATGACACATTCAGACGGCTGAAGTCGTTTATATCGGACTCGCGAGGAGATCTGACGTTAACAGCACACACGTGATAAAGAGTCTCTCAGCTGGTTCTGTCAGACCGTCCCATAGTCTCTGTATTTATCCGTCAGATGATGCTGAAGTCAGGGGTGTGTTACTCGACCATATATGGACATACAAAGATTCACGTCTTCCTGCTTGACACAGTGTGAAAGGTCTCAGAGGAGAGCAGACACTAATCCTCGTCCACACGTAGGCAGGTATTTTTTTAAGCGGAGGTTTTCGTTCTGTTTAGAAAAAATATTCTCTCAGTTCTCAAAAACATCTTTGTCCACATGGAGAAGCAAAACGCCCTGTTACAGCTGTCATGATCACGCCAAGTCAGAAACCATTATCTTTGACGTCTGTAACGACCTTTTCATTTACAAAGTCCAATCAGGCGTCTCTGCTCTTCAACATAGTGGGAGAGTAACTGTGCATGTATGTGTGAGCATGTCAAAAGTCCAGTTAGCAACGTTAGCACCAGCGCTAGTTTGGTTACGTCTGCCATCGCACTAATCTCATGTAAACAAAAGTGACAGCGTCGCACGATGACATCAAACGGAGGCGAAACCGGCGCACAGCGTGACATTACAAGAACATGATATGATATGATATGATATATGATATGATATACTTTATTGTCCCCAAAGGGAAATTCTTTTTGGACTCTGTCCTGCAGTTACAGAAAATACAAAAAGTGCATAGATCATACAAAACATTACATGTAACAATTTCCACACGTTCATAAAAACACCTTCTTGCAGCAGTAACATTTTGGCATATTGCACAGCCCCTGGGCACATCCTACATTACCTGTTATTTAGAATTTTAACGGACACTGGCACAAATGAATGTTTATAGCGATTCAGCTCGGTCTGAGGGACCCTGAATCTTCTCCCCGAGGGTAAAAGCTGGAACTCAGGGTGAAGAATGTGGCTAGGATCAGACACTATTTTCTGTGCCTGTCTAACAACACACTGCTCATAGAGTGTTTGAAGAGATGGATGTGTTTTTTCACCCATGATTTTAAAAGCAGTCTGCACAAGACGAGCTATCTGTGACTTTGACTGGACAGACAAGTGACCGTAGCAGGCTGTTATCCCGTATCTGATCATGCTTTCACAAACAGCATTGTAGAATAACAACATACATTTCTGCTGAACGACATAGACTCTAAGTCTGACACAACAAAACTCTGTTTTCACCGTCTACACAGAAACGTCTCTGTTTCATCTTCTGAACATCTTCACCCTGGAAGGAGTTTTACTAAAGGAGAGTTTTCAGTGACCTAAAACGCTGTTTGTGTACGAAAGGTCAAAACACACAGAAAGTGATTGAGAGCACGAGGCTGCAAGAGCTTGAAATGGTTTAATAGGAATAGGACAGAGGCGCCGGTAGCCTAGTGGTTAGTGTGGGCGTCCCATGTGCGGAGACTTTAGTACTCCAAGCAGGCGGCCCAGGTTCAAATCCGACTTGTGGCTCCTTTCCTGCATGTCATTCCCCGCTCTCTCACTCTCCCTGATCTCTGACTCCGCCCACTGTCCTGTCTCTACAATAAAGGCATAATGCAGGTATGCCCACATATACGGACAGGGTGCGTAAAGGGTTAAAAAAAAGTCAGCGCAAGATCCCTAACGTTTTTGAAGCCCTCACTGTGTTAGCGGGAACACGCCTCAAAGTCATTGAGTGCGTCTTCCAGACAGGCCAGATATGGGGGAGACTCAACAAAGTGACCTTGGTTGTCGTAGTAACGGCCATCCCTATCAGTGCAGCTGTGACTGCTGTCAGGCCCAGGAAGTGAGCTGCAGTAAGTTAGAGCAGAGGTCACTCTGAACTCGGAGAGCCTGTGACCCTGAGCATCCTAAACTGGAGACTCTAAATCTAATGTCTGGACGTCTACACGTTTACAGAACATCCTCTGATTTAACCCCCTGAACTACACACCATAAAAATAATAAAAACTTTTCAGGGATAGTTTTCCCTCTCTGGAGATCAATAAATACATTTTCTCTCATTTTATACTCAGGAGTAACAAGAGGAGTCAGTCTGTCTTTGACCTCTGCTGACCTCTAGTGGTCACAAACAGGAGTTACTACATCATCTTCACAGCTTCTCAGTCTGTGTCCTGCAGAGGGACGAACACAGGTTGTATTATAAATGTCAGGAGGAAAGAAAAACACAGAATATCCTTTTTAACGTTCCGCTTGTGAATGTGAAGATGAGAGGGGCGTGGTCAGACACAGCTCATTTACATTTAAAGCTACAGACACAGAAACAGCCTGTTCTGAGCAGGGCTGAAATAGAGGGGTTTATAGACATGATCAAATACAGGATCAGAGTTTAGAACAAGACACTTCACACACATGTTTTGAGGAGCTCTGAGACTTATTTACACTGAAGAGGAGGAGGATATGTGACCTTTAAACAAATGTTGTCTGGATGAGTTTGCTTTCTTGGCTGGCTAATATAAACCATCTTAGAATCGCTAACGTCACAGGCAGGCTGTGCAGAGCAGCTAACTCTGAACTCCTGTGTTCTGCTTCAGGTCAACATCCGAGCTGAGCGATGACCTCCACGTGAATTCACGATTACAGCCGCATTCGAGGGGAGAAAAGGAGGGTTAGAGGAGATGAACTGACGTGGCAACGGATCTCCGTCCGCTAAGGAGGAAATTCCACCCTGACACGTCCCTGCTAATCAGATTCACCTCTCATCTTAAACGCACGGACATTTTCGGGGTCACGGAGGGATTATGGGAACATGCTTGATCAGACAAGTTAATCAATTAAACGAGTCAGTGGAGCAATTAGAGCAAGTGCAACACAAACAGCGACGTGGTCAGAGATTACAGTGATGACTTTTGGGCCCTCTTTCTCTCTGTCTGAGTTTGATCCTACATTTCTCCATGTGTGTGTGTGTGTGGGTGTGTGGTGTCCAATGGAGTCAGAGCCTTTCTGATCTGGAATCATAAAAATCAAACATGTTTGATTTTTAAATGACCACAATATCCAACGAGAGCGAGGAGACTTGAAAGCGTCTCTTACAGCTCCCATCCAGCTCGCACCACAAATTGTATAAAGCCAGGATCTTACTATCTTCTATTGTTTTTGTCGTTTTCATTTTTTTCGCTGAAAAACAGAACATACAGCAGGACAGCCAGATGACCTAATCCAACGCATGACAAGCTGTCATCTTCAACGGAGGATGTGCAGCCAGGAAAGGCACACAGGGGCATTAAGGGGCAAAGAATGAAGGAAGAGAAGAGCGGAGAGGGACTGACATCAGATCGATAGATCAGATAGAGGAGACAGATTAACAGGTAAATTAAAGGTAGTCGGTAGTTAGCAAACTAATTGCAAAAGGTGACGCAGTGAGGAGTTCGCCGGGAGGCCTTGCCCCGGCAGCAGACAGCGCTCCCCCCAACCTACAGCAACGTCCATGATGCTCCGGCCACAAATATTAATGGATGAAGTCTGAGTGACATTACCTTTCTGTTCCTGCAGGGGTCGCTGGAGTCCCATCGATGGCGGTCTCCATGCTGGAAATGCTGTCTCAGCCTAACTTTCAGTCAACCTAACGACAGGCTGAGAGCTGGAGCTGAGGCGGGTTTTAAGCCTCCTGACAAACCGTTACACCGCGCCCACCTGTCAATCAGGTCAGCTACACGCCTTATTGTGAATAACTCTTATCCTTCATCAAATCAAAACTGATGAGTCATCAAAACATTCACCCCCCGTACAGTGTGTGCTGATCGAGACATGAGCTAATCAGACCTGTTTGGTTTTTTGAACCAGGCTGTAAACATGTTAATGTCTGCTGTAAAAACAGGCTTTTTGCATTGCAGGATTTTGCACTTCTGCATCGGCTTTTTTCAACACCAGAGGTTGCTACTTGCTTTACACCCAATGTCAGAAGAGTTGACAAAATCTCTTAAAACGCTTCGTCTCTAATACTTTAAGAGAGTCGATTTGATGAAACTAAGATCATAAAGAACATAGTTAGAAGCTTTTTGTGGGTTTGGGTTTCCAGGGGCTTTAAGAAAACACATTCCAATGCTTTCATTGCCCACACTAAGAGCTAAATTAAGACTGTCTCTGTTTGTTTGGTGCCTCTGGGATTAGGAGATAAATGAGTCCAGATATCCAGAAAACCTCCGTGAATTATTGGTAATCACGAGAAAATGTAGTGAATATAACGTTTGGATCCACTTCATAGTTTGGGATTTAGTTTGACTCACTTCCCCTGGTATGAAGGTTAACCTGACTTGACCTGAGTTTGTCTGACAGGTTAAACCCCCCCACCGTGGGGTTTTACAAGTGGATTAACTCTCCGCCAAAACAAACAGCGTGTTTGGTTGAACCCACATTTAAACGTCACTCAGATCTGTCATGGAGGTCATTTAGAAAAACCCCCACCCCCACCCAACAGTGTGTGAGCGTATGGTTCGGGGGGGATTCCCCTGCAGACAGTCTTTGTACAGCCACTAATGGGATTATGGGGATTGCAGTGTGTTTTCACTGGCCTTGTTTTGAATACTGGCAGGTGAAGCGAGGCCACTGTCCACACA
Source organism: Tautogolabrus adspersus (assembly GCA_020745685.1). Classification (NCBI taxonomy): domain Eukaryota; kingdom Metazoa; phylum Chordata; class Actinopteri; order Labriformes; family Labridae; genus Tautogolabrus; species Tautogolabrus adspersus. Next base: position 27,345,990 of record CM036550.1, on the reverse strand, counting down.
GAGAGCTCTTACAGTCAGAATCAGATATATGACAAATTCATAGCCTGAATGTTTATTGTCATTATGGAGCGTACACAGATTTTTAAACTCACTTTAAAGGACCTGCGCTTGCATTTTCAACACAAGCGCTCTCTACAACCCGTGCAAACAAACACTATCATCTCCTGATGTTATCGAGCCGTAAGATGTTTCTGGAGGTGCCTGGCGCTGCCATCGTTGTCATGACGACAGTTTCACTCTGAATGTATACATCGTGGTGGCAGATAAAAGCATGGATGTGTTTGTAAGCACTGTTGGGAAGGTTACAGCTGAAATGTAAAAGATTAACCAGTCAAAGTGCAGCATTCTTCGAGCTGTTTTCTGCTTTCAGGCGTCCTTTACCAAAGACAGTTAGACACATACTTTGTTTTGATTAACATACCTTCAACACATAATTTAAACGGATGGATACCACATCCTGTCTACAATTAGAGACATCTTTTTTAAAGAGCCCTCACAAACAGTTGGAGGTTGTCCAATGGCAGGCCGCCGTTGAGCGTCTCTGGCACTGTTTTTTTGCGATGCGTCTTAAACTGTTGACACTTGTCGGCCCTTGTCTGCAGCTTTATCGGGGGGGAGACATGGTGAAAGAAATCCCCTGTGATTGGCTGTTCAGCTAGGTGTATCGCCCAACCCTACAAGTTGGCAGACAGAACAAGTTGTTGACAAGCTGGTGAACATATTGAGGCGATAAGCAGCCAAGGAGCATCTCAAGAGTTGTTGGACACTGAGAAAGAGGTGGAAGCAGCTGAAATTCATCACACTTGAAACTGATAGTATGGTTTCTCTTTAATTGCTACATGTAGGCTATAAATAACACCTCGGTCTGCTGTGTCATAAACAATGTTGCTGCCCCCTAGTGGTCATAAATCCAAACATGCAGGTCTCAGAGCAAAGGTTGTAAACTCTCTGCAGCCCAAAGTTTGAGATTAAAGTGACTTCTTAAAGAAATCTTTAAGTTAACTAGTCAGAATAAGATTTTGTATTTCTTCTTTCCATTGAAGCAGATATTCTCGTACTCAGTTTTCACAAAAACATCCATGGAGGGGGATCAACCAGACCATAGTGCAGGCTTTCCCAGCCTTCGGGCCTTACCCAATGTGATGTAGCATGAAATGTGTATTTATTGATCAATAATAGGTATCTTGTATATTAAAATATAGTGAACACAGTTTACTGTGGATCATAGCCAAAGCCAAAACAAGAACCTCTCGGAGTCTCTGTCTGTCTGTGCAGAAACGTCCTCCTAGCCTTTCTTCCGCTGTCCACAATAACACCAAAAAGACTAAGATGAATGTTTTCTTGCAACACAAATTAATTTGAGCAACAAGTTGTCTGTGTTTAGATGTCTGGGGTCGGAAGAGTGTTGTGAAGTCAAAATGGCGTCACAAGCCAAAAGTGTCTTAACTGCTTCTCTCTAAATTGTATCTTGAATTATAAAATGTGTCTTTATGCTGACGACACCATACTATATATCTCTGAGCTCTTAAAACCAAATGAGCTCTGTGCATTTACTGACGCTTTGAACTCAATCAAACAAGCTCTGGCTGGTCTTTAACTAGTGCTGGACCCCAGAAAAACAACTTCATGATACTCTACGTTGGTACAGAACATGGACCCCATTGGTGCGACCTTGTCCACATTAGACAATGTAGATATTACATTTTTCCATCAATATAAGAACTTGGCTATTCAACTCAGTCACATCTGTCTTTGAGGTCATATAATCAAATGTAGATGCCTAACTTTAGCCTCCTTTAAAGGAATATTTCTTGCATTACAGTGAGTAAAACAGTAAAGACTGGTCAGGCTACAACATGAGGGGTCTCATACTGAGGGGACACTCATGTGACTGCCTCTGTCTTGATGCCATTGGATGCCGTATTTCATAGTGCTCCATGCTTTTTATAGGTGACAGATTCCAAACTTAGCATTGAGACCTATATCACACTAATTGGTAAACAGCCTCTGTGCTTATCGACCATACAACCAGATGGGTCGGTCTAAAAATACCAAGGTTCAAAAGGGAATGGGGGACAACCACCTCCAGTTTGTGGAAACATTTTCAGACTCAATCCTTTTGTTTATGAATGCTAATGAAATTGTTTTTGACTGTGTTGAGGCGCATACACTTTAAAGTGTTTGTACTTCTTACAAGGTACCCCTGGAAAAGCAACATTGGTCTCACTCATGGTCTCTGACTGTTGATCTGAACTCCCTCCACTCCTTTGACGAGCATCCACACTGCCAGCCATGATGCTTATTAGGGTGTCTGGATTAAACCCTCTTTACCAAGAATAGATTTGTCAAAGAGGGGCCAAACCCCTTTAATAATACTTAACCACTAATTTTCCATTCCCTGTATTGACTCAGTCTGCTTTGCATAGCTGCCAAATCCTCCTTACACCACCTCCAATCACCAACTTCACTGCTCTTCTTTGCCTCTGCTCTTCCATTTTAATCTCGCTCTCTTTCAATCAGAGGATACCCTTTCCTGAACTCTGGTCTAAACAAAGTTGTAGGTTAGAGATTACATTTTGTCGAGGAAAGGTTTGACTCAAGAGTCAAGGGATGCAAACTGCTAATCCAATAAATGCAGACTCTTTAGTATTCGTAGGCTGAAGGGAAAATCCGTTGTCTAAAATAGGAGAGATCTGGATGATAGACAGAAGATGATGTAAAAGATTGTGAGGTTTATCTTGGTGTGTCCAAAATGCTGCACATTTCAGCTCAAACTGTGGGCAAGTTGTCTAGTTGACCCAAGGTTTAGGGGTAGCAAAACATGTAGTTTTTACCTTAGTCTATGTGTTACACTCATAGACCGTAAATAATAGTGGACTGAGCTTGAATCTGACATCACCCATTGGTTACTGCAGTGGGCTTTGGACACCCGTCGATGGCAGTCGACATGCTGGAAATGCAACATCAATATCAGACGATCCTTACAGCGCAGACTCTGGCTCCATATGCATAATATGTCAACTCCTGTCACAATGTATTTCTCTGTAACAACCAGGATTGAGGCGTGTTTCTGGTCTAACATAGTGACATTTCCATCCAAAATTGGCTAATAAGAGCTAGCTGACATTAGCCTGCATTAGCTACTGGACATACAAGACCAAGAATGAGTGGTTCTAGTGAAATAAGCAAGCACACAGTAACGTACTGGCTGTCAATGAAACAAGAAAGATTTTAGTTGTTTGCCCTTCATCTAAAAGTTGCATCGTCTTTCTTTTAGGCCCCATTTCTTATGTTAGGTGGCTGCTGATATTGGTCTTTGTAAGCCCTCTGGCAGAACCCTCCAAAGCTCCTCAGCATCCAGATTACAAAATCTAAATCACCTGTTGAGCCTTGGCTGACAGTGCCAGCGTCCCGGCAGGCAGTTGAAGTTAGGCCTCAGCACGTCAGCAGAGGAATTAAGTTGCTTTATTTTGAAGATCAGAAGCTTGCCAAGAGAGCTTACCGTAAATGCTGCTCTATACTTGTCCTGCGATAAAGTAGCGATGCACCAAAGTGGCTGAGGAGGACGTCTGATGGTGATTACGTCATCTTAATCAGGTTGAATGCACTTACAAGAAACATGCAAAGAGTTTGCTGTTGTTTTTATCTAACAAGTATCTGAGCTTACACCTGGATACACAGCAGTCATCCAGAGTTCAACCATCACTTACTGGCGGTTTCTACAGGATCCGTGTGTACGTGAGTTCCATCTCCGCCGCGGTCAAAAACAATAAAGCGGAGTAGTGCTGCTGGAATGTGTAAGAGAGGGGCCGTGGTGCACACAGTGGAAACACAAGAAATGACTAATGGCGTGGCGCGGACAAAACGCGGTGCATATGGATCCTGTGGAAACTGTTAGCTTCATGTTAGCTCATTGTGGGTAACTGAACAATGCTAACACAGCTATAAAACCTAGGATACACACAAGAATCACATCTGGTACAAAAAAACGGGCTTTTTACTTTGAGAAAAAACACTTCAATTTCAACATCTAAAGATTTTTTGTGTGGCCCAATTTGTTAGCTAGCTAGACAATTAAGCTAACGTAAGATCCACAAGATTGATGAATACTCAAACTGGCTACATTCGAATGTTTTATCTGAGTCTTTTCAAAATTAGAAAATACAAAAAGGAATTTTTATCATGTCTGGATGTCTATATACAGGATGCGTGCCTAAAGATTAAGGCTTAAACTACATGTAAAAGCTACCAAAAAAATTACACAACAAAGTTACTTAGCTGATAATCTGTTAGTTTTAATGGGTCAAATTGAACACAAATTAACAATTACTGTGTCTGGTAAACATACAGCTATCAGGAATATAATAAACTGGAATTAAGTCAGTAAAATGTATGCGCATCCAATCAGGAAAAAGCTGTTAGCCAAAACAACGAGTCTTTCGGAGACCAGAAAAATTCAGACAAATTGGATTTGTTATTCGTGAGTTTGGCTAGACTGAAATATTAATCTAACCCGAAAGTGAATCAAGATTACTTCAAAATATATGATGTGCTTGTCTTTTGAAGCAATGTTTGTTTTTCACATTAGCTAATCAGCCAGATATGCTAGCTAACGTTAAAACCAGTTTACAGACCGATTTTTCTGTCCATTAATTGAGAAATTTTAGAAAGTCAGAGATGGGGAAATCATGCAAGAAATTACCATGTTGTATTAGACCTTACTGTAATGTTATTAAAGTGAGCATGAGTCTGACTGAAACAGCTTCACATTAGCTTTGGTTGAAGAAGGCACATTTACGTAAAAATGTTGGTACGAATTTGTCAACCATTACAATGGAATCACTTTATGGGAGGGATTTCTTCATAAAATGTTTTCAACATAAATATGGGCATGTAGATGCATTAAATACGTAACAGTAAGCTGGAGGAGAGCTGAGTGAGGTGAGAGGTGAGGTCAAAGTGGCTAAAAGTCATGATGTCTGATCCCTGAAGGGTTCAGACATTAAAACTGCTGCTGCCTTCCCATGATGCATCAGTCAGGTAATTCACACCTATGGAGGGACCATGTTTCCCCAGTCTAGCAGAGCAGATGGTGGATCAGCTGTCAATACTCAGCTAGGGACATTTAAATCCCCCACTGTACAAAACAGAGACATCAGCCGCCACTCCCTGTTTTTAATCTGTTAAGTCTGTCCTGCGTGCAAGTCTGACTGAGTTTTACTTTGTCACTTCATTTGATCAGGTTTATTTTTACAGCAGATTAAACCTGCTGCACTCTAATCCTGGTGATTTCTTAGAGAAACTGAAGTCTCCGGCCTTCTCTTAATCTCAAACAGAAAAATAAACACTGATAACAAGCCACTGGTGAAGTACCTTTTGATGGAAGGTATTACCCTCGAATCTTGAACGTTTACAAATCAGGGGGTTAGGATTGGTCAAAGTCTTCGGGAGCAGTGATACTGATAGAGCTACGTCTGCCCAACAGGATCTAAATATACAACAGTATCATCTGCAAACAAGTTGATAATAGACAAATGTAGAATAAGGATTAGATATTTGACTCCCTGATATTTTCCTCTTTAACGATACAACATTAGAATAAGAAAATGAACATGTAGCAAACAGTATCATCTGCATACAAGTTTAGCAACCTTGCTTGTGCTGTATTTGTGCCGGCTCTTTTCACATACTCCGTGCACGCCACGGTCCGTCAGAGCCTCACACTACGCCGCTTCGCTGCCACTCTAGTCAATGATTGTGTTTCCACAGTAAGCGCCTCAGTCCGTCTTAGGAGCGTGGCAGCAGCGCCACTACGCTCTGCTCAGTTTTAAATACGCTGCAAGTCTATTTTCGCCGGAGTATGCTGCAAGCACTCGTCAAGCTGGAAAGAATAGAACGACCCAGACAGAAATTCAGACAAAGAAACGCACAGAGCACCCACAATCCAGAAAAGGATCCAGTGGGTCAGGGTGCGTGCCGTCCGAAGGAGCAATACCGTGGCGCTGAAAGACACCAAATGGTGAGAAAATAATGTATTTGCATCGGATTGATTTTGTGGTTTTGCATATTTTCTACCATTGGAAGTTTTTCAGGTCCTAGTTTTTCAAATTAATGTCAATGTTAAAAATGTATACAAATATTTATGCTGATATTGGATTTACAGACATGTGCCCAGCCCTGGCATTTTATACCGTATTAAAGCATCAAATAACTAATTCAATAGAAACTTCTCAGAGAGCGGGATCAGAGCTATCGTGATGAAACTGAGGTTGAGAAAATGTATCTGACGTGCATTTTGATTTGACAGTTTGACCCATGTCCCATCTGGAAACATGGAGGAGGCGGGGTTTATCACATCTACTGGCTATTTATCTTTTGACTTTCCTTGAGACAAGCTATCCGCCGTCCTTTCTTTACACAGTCCGACTGTAATTCAAATATCTTTTATTAAGCAAGTAAATCGGACATACATTCAACAATACATTTCAGACTCGTTTTTAAAGTTATTACAATTGTGCATGTAACCCTGATGTTATTTGAAGCTCAGATATATTGATAGGCACAGAGGTAATATTTAAATAAGGTAGTTAAGAAATAAAGTGCAATAACATACCATGTAAAGAACAGAGAAACAAACAGAATACAACCCACCCACCCAACCCTTAGAGACCTCCACTCATCAACCATCTCAGTTATTGTACAGTGTGTGCTAGGACGAGGACTGTTGTACTCGGCCAGCAGTTGCAAGATATGATACGAGGGGTTTCCAGGTTCTATTGAATTGTTGAAGTCTGTCCTTCAGAACATATCTGATCCTTTCCAAATGGAGAGTGTTAGTTAGATTTTCTAACCACATCTTAGAGGTAGGAACAGTTGCGCTTTTCCACAAAGTAAGAATAATTTTTTTTTATAAGGCAATAAGAGAGAAAGTGCCGCTCTGTCGCAATTAGTTCTCTAAGGGTCAGAGATGTTCCAAGAATGATGAGCAGAGGCTCTGGGTTAGTTTAAGTATTCATGACCTCAGACATCATTTTGCAGATATCAATCCAGAAAGATTTAATCTTTGGACATAAAGCAAAACTACGAAGAAGAGTCGCCACAGAAGACTGGCATCTCTCACATGTAGGTGATACCTCCAGGTGTGTTTTGTGTAGTTTTTCTTTCGAGTAGTGGATCCTGTGTATAAGCAGTCCGACTGTAAACAAAGGCAACCCTCTTGGCTGGCATTCCTTAATCGCTTACTTGCTGGCTGCACCAGAAGCTCTGAAAAGGTTGCCCACTTTTTCCAGAGGTCTGTGTCGTCATCAGCCGGGTCCTGAGATTATACTTATATAAAGACGCTTCCTGTGTTTTATTCTTTGTCCACATCTTATACAGAATGAACAGACTGAAGAGATGACCTTTATGTTTAACCACGTGAAGAAGGTATCCATCTTTCCTTTGACTTGCTGGTGTTGCCTCCTAGCATTCGTGACCTTACCTGTTACTCTTGTTATCTAATCCTCCGCCAGTCTCATTAGGCAGTTTACACACGCACACAGTTTGTGAGTTGGTCTCGTAATTAGCCCTGATCACAGGTCTTCTCAGATGTACTTAAGTTCTGTGTATAATTACATACGGGCTGGGAAAGGGGCCAAAATCAGACTTGATTGATCATAAGAGAATTTAGATGCAATCCCAGTCCTTGTCTCGTGTTCTAGGTTCCAAAGAAGACCTTTCCTCCACACTGAGGAGGTCCACACTGAGGAGCAGATGCAAAACTGCATTTTGTTTCAGGGGTTTGTCCTCTCCTGTTTGTGAGAAACGCCTTTTTTAAAGATTTTTTTTTTGGGGGGAGGGGGGGGGGGGGGGTTGCCTATATTTGACAAGGACAGTGGATAGAGTAGGAAACAGGGGAGAGAGAGTGGGGAAAGGAGCCACAGGCCAGACTTGAACCTGGGCAGGTTGCTTGTAGGACTATTACAGACTCCTAAATGGGGCGCCCCAGCTTTTAGATAAATGTGGCCACATAACTACAGGATGAAAACAAATTAGAATCTCAGTAAGCTCACAGGTTCATGAGGGTGCCGCTCACTGAGGCTCCTCCTTTAGGGTTATCCTCTTTAATTGACTTATTTCAGCAGGCGGAGGCTGATTTCCACTGCTGCTCGCTCACAGAGCATCACTGTTCGTCCTGGACGCCTTGGCTGCTCGCACAGGTAGGAAACAAACTGAGCTGCACTACGCTGACAACGGGAAATATCAGAAACCTGCAATTTGAGAAAAACACCATACAATGGAGCTTTTGCTTTCCTTCAACACTGATACTTTGGACTTTACTAACTATAACTGATAGAATTGATCATAAACTAGGGTTAAGGAAGGTCCTGGCTGAGGAGAAACAAATATTCAGGGTTGATCTGAACAGGTAGAGGAATGACAAAGCCTTTATGTTGATGAAAAGGACAAATTGTGTTCAAGCTTGATGTTTGTCCATTATGTTGAGAGTTTAGGTGTAGAGAACAACTTAATCCAAATTGCATTGCACTTTACAGGGTAACACTAAAAGTGCATTGGACTTGTTTTTAAGGTGGGGCACAAAAAAAGCCTGAAGTATCGTTCACTACCAATTTAGCCAGAGGCTGACATGAAAACAGTAAAGACCCTTCATCGTGTGCATATTGTTGACCATTTAAAGCCAGCTATGAAAGCAGTTCAGTCGAGGAAGTTATTGTTTGTTGGCTTGCCCAGCAGTTGAACGGGTTTGAAAATGGAAGAACTCATTCAAATTTAAAGATACTACAACAAAACATTTTCGATACTGCCATTTAAGCTTCAAATCCCAGTTTGTAAAGTCACAGGATGGACTCGCTCCAGTATCTGCTTGTTGCACAGACAACAGGGTTTACTCTGGGAAAAGAGGCACATCTTTATCGGCACCATATAGATCTTACAGATATCAAGGTACACATTTAGTTTTGCATTCATTATACTCCATGTTTATATCGCAGAAAAACATCTGGAAGTCTGCAGGATCTATAGATGTAAGGGTCACTAGAGAGCTGCTTCATATTTCACAAGTAGTTAGAGCTTTAGTCTGAATGCAGTGAGAATCTTTTATATTTGATTGTTAAAAGCGTGTCTTCATGACCCTGTACAAGGCCAAAAGCCGAAATGCGTCGGTCTTCATACTACAACTGTTGCCGGAGCATTTTGACCTCTTCAAGCTTTTTACTCTTCATGCACCTCGTTAGTTGGTCAAGTTGTGCCAGAAAATCCCGCTCTGCTTCTAAGCGTGTCTTCAAAATAATTTCTCACTTGTTGGTAGTAACTATTGTGGAATTGTACCATGCTGCAGTAACATGGGGTTATGTTGAGGCTATTTTTGTGGAGTTGATGTATGCAAACAAACTTTAGTCTACTTTGAGTCTTGTGACACAAAATAGACTAAAGTTTAGCGAACATCATGAACACTCTAATGGACTAGACTTCATGTGTAGATGCACAAGCACTTCAGCTTTGACCTGCGTTGCACCTTGTTCGTGACACCTCTTGCTGCTATTACTGATTGTTGATTGGCTTAATTGGCTTATCAAGCGGCTTCTGCTCTCTTCACAGCACTTGCTTCTGTGGGCTGTAGGCCAGGACCAGGATCAAGAAGGACACTGCAGCCGTACCACCGGAATAGTCCTCTAATTACCACTTTCCCAGTGTAGAGGAGGTAACTCCATAGGTTCAAATTGTGTGTTAATTGCACACATCCAAAAAATCATCACTTTAATCTTTCTAAAAAAATACTAAACACTATCAACAATGGGAAACACCAAGAGTGGTGCTGTGTCCAAGGAGATTCTGGAGGACCTTAAACTTAACACCAAGTTCTCAGAGACAGAGATAGTCCAGTGGTACGAAAACTTCAAGAAGCAGTGTCCAACGGGGCGAATCTCTAAAGAGGAATTTCAGAACATCTACAGCAAGTTCTTCCCAGAAAGTGACGCCCAAACTTATGCCCAGCACGTCTTCCGCTCTTTTGACACAAACGACGATGGCACACTGGACTTCAAGGAGTACATCGTTGCTCTCCACATGACTTCAACGGGAAAGACCACCAGAAAACTGGAATGGGCCTTCTCACTGTTTGACGTGGACAAGAACGGGTACATCACCAAGTCAGAGGTCAAGGAAATCTGCACGGTGAGTTTTGGGGAAAGAGAATTGACGTCATAGCCTTGCAAACAGATTGTTGTATTTTTTAGCCTCTGGTCAGTGTCTTAAGGAACAGTGCTAATGGGGGGGGGGGGCAACTTCTGCACAACAGGAACTAAATAGACAACAGTATCATCTGCAAAGAAGTTCATAGTAGACCAATGTAAAATAAGGAATAACTGATTGATTCCCTGACATTCTTTTCTTCAACGATACATTAGCATGAGAAAATGAACTCATAGGAAACAGTATCATCTGCATACACGTTTATATTAACCCAGCTTGTGCTGTATTTGTGAGTAGATTCCAGAGTTAGATACGGCAGGAAGGTTTTTCAGATTTCACTTTCAGATTTGGGTTTAAGTGTTCAGTTAAGGTTCCTCTGTGTACTTTAAGAGAGGAACATATACAAATTTAGCGTTGGTGGATTAAAGAGTTGATTACAAGTGAGTGAAGAGAATCGTTAATTAAATCGGTACTCAGATATCACAGGGCATGAAGAGATAGATCACAGCGACTGACATTTACTGAGCAGTGATCCTGAACTATGTACAATGTGAATATAAAGCCACATTAACCATATTTACATTTGAATTAATATGCAAATAAAGATCAGAGGAAAGTTTCTGGATAAGGTTTGTGTTTATGGTATCTAAAGAAAGATTTTATTCATTGATGTAACTCTTAACAGCGCAATCATTACATGATCATACCCTTGTTAGTTACCCTCCTATTAAAAACAGGATTAAACTTTAATTGATGCCGATAAACAGTTTAGGATAAATGAAGGGTTAAGCCTACGGACAGCTTTGGAGTCAGGACAGGAGGATAAATATAGACACGAACGCTGGACCGTACCGGTTCTAACAGGAGGTTGGTGTATCCTAAAAAAAAAGATGTCACAAAGTATTTTTAACAGAAGAGAAAATATTTCTAACTATTTGACAAATTTGGATCAAGAGTTATAAGACACAATCCTGACTCTGCCAGTGGGCAACAAACAAAGTGGCTTTGGGTGAGCCAAAAAACACGTCTCCAGCCTTTTTCACCACACAAACTTCTGTCTTAAGCGGCTACTCTCCCACTTCCAAGTCTTTGCCAACAGGAATTAAGCTACATTCATATACAAAATTGTCCTCTGTTCATGCAAAGCTACAGGTACTCCTGATTCACATAAATTCCTTATTTTTTAAGATTAGGGTTACTGGCAATGCATGAAGGATCAGTGAACAACGGGCCCATTTATTTTACTGTTGAGTGTAAACATCAACGACATTTTGGAGGACCCCATAGCCCAATTTTAAAATGCAATGATCCTCTGAAAAACTAATAAATAAGCCAAAACCAAATGAACTATGTTAACCACGTGTTGAATGTGCAATGTGTATAAGCAGAAACAAGATGAAGTATAAACAACAGTGTCATCTGCATACTGGATGATTTGGGATTTTTACTTTGGTTACTGATGCAACAAAGTAATGCTTAAACAAAATGGCAAAAACTGCACTGAGAAATGTCTTAATGTAGCGTACACTTACATAGTTATGACTTTTTTGTGTATTTTTCTTACAATTAGCTCACTTACGTGGTACAAATGGCACCGTCTGCAGCGAGGTATATCCTAGCTTTTGTGCTGGTACTCCTAACTGGTATTTCAATGAAGGGGCCAAGCTGACCAACATCTCCTGTGGGTGATACACTTACAGTTGTCATGTATCTCATACATGTTAAATGCTGCTTTTATCGATCCAATCTGTCAGTGTCCCAGGAAGTCATATACAAGTCACCATTCAAAGTGTAAAAGACGGAGTAAGGAACCCAACCTTAACATCCAGCATTAAACTACACGGCAACAATACACTGCCCTATTTTTAGGGGGGATTGGATTCTTTACTTCCCCTATAGATCTATTTGAAGCCACCACATTTCAATTTAGAAGATTAGAGGAGGTCTCATCACAGAACAATGACAGGGCAGCCAAAGAGCGGTTTGGGTAATCCCTCACTCGCAAAGAGCATGTTGTGTATTTGTCAATGGACACATTATCAGCTCATAGTGTTTGGGATTCAATAAGTATTTAGGTTTGATGGGTCCACTCCTTTTGTAGTCATTAAAGTAGAAGTAAGAATATTAGATTTAACAACATTTATGACTGAGATCACTGGGAAGATTGAATCTGACGAGGGAGAAAATCCAGCTTGGCTGAGGACACCACAGGTCCAATGAGTTTACCAATCTGTGTTTCATGCTTTTTTTTTAATCCAACAGGCTATTTTCAAGCTGATTCCTAAAGATGAACTGTCTAGTCTGGACGAGGATGAAAACACAGCTGAGAAGAGGGCAGATAAACTCTGGAAGTTCTTTGAAAAGGGCGATACCGGTAAGCTATCATAGAGACATTTGAGAAGTGAATTATTACACAACGTGTTGTACCTCTGGTTGTCTACGTTCCAAGGCCTGATTCCTAAAAGGATTACATGCCCCCCCCCCCCCAATCCTCTGCAAATGAGTCAAACAGACAGTCTAATTCACAAAACACGCAAAAAGGTGTAAACAGCATCTCTGTGCTTGTGCGTATTTAAATGAGCCAGTATTCAGTCATTTGGAGAAAACATTTCCCCATTTAATGTAAATGCGGTCTGCTGAGAGTTGGTGGTAACTGCGCCGCAGTAATCATAGGAGATGTGACACTCAAACTTTCCAGTGATCAGGAAAACAATTCCACCTCTGTATGACTTCAAAATAAAAGCTTTCCACATTCTCACTAAACAAGAGCAAACTGCCAGAGCAGGACAGCTTTTGTGTACAAAGCATCATCCAAGCCAGTTGGCAGCAGGAGCCTCTTAGTGGATGCTGCAAGGCCAAGCTAGTAACAACCTAGATTTCAGGTGCCTTTAAAGGTTAGTTTGATTTGGAAAATGGACAGGTCAAGTTTTTCTCTGTAAACCCTGCACGTTACTTAATGTACTACTGGTACTAAAATAAAGGGTTCTCCATTTTCCAACACAACATCCATCAGTATGACAAGACTTTCTGGCCAACCATGTTAGTTAATCTGTGATACACCGAAAAAACAGGAAGAGCATTCTACAGTTGGTCACTCATGAAGGTCTTCGTTCAAAAATATCAAACAAATTAGGAACATCTCACAATGACCACAGGGTTCCCCAACAAAAATGTTTGCTTTGAATAACAAAGTTATCTTTCAGCAATGTGTGCCATCCAAGCAGCAACCCCCGGTGTACCTCGAGTGTCCACAAAAAGCTGGCTCTAAAAGGCCCAGAACTACGGTGGCTGGGAAGTACAAAACAAACCCACAAAGCGTGAAACACTTTAACAAAGCTTTAGGACAAGTTTACATTTTGGAAAACATTTGATCAGTCCGGAGACATATTTACCAACGACAGAATCTAGCTGGAAAGGGAGCGTACCAAATGCAGTTCCGTAATTGACCTGGAAGTGATTGAGTAAGCGATCAGTTTGTTATATTAGTCTGGACTGATCTGACTGCAAGCAGGCACGTTGTAGCTGTTCAACAGGAGGCTTAAGGCCCGCCTCAGCTCCACCCCGTTGCCTGTTACTACGTTGACCAAATGAAAGTTAATTTGAGTCACATGTCCAATATGGTGACTGACCACCATCACATCGATGTCACTGAGTCCATGTTTCACACAGTCTACACCTTTCTGCACCATTGCTGCACCTTGCTTGATGTCATGGTGTCAGGGACGAGTGTTGCAAATTAGCACCCGCTATAAACACTAGGATACTTGCAATGGATTGCAGTTTTTGGTTTGTCTATTTAAATCGATCTGTCCCTTTCAGATAAACCATAAATAAATGCTGAACCAGTTTGAACTTTTAAAGAAATGTACACTTTTTTAATATATATATTTGGGCTTTTACTTTTATTTAGATAGGACAGTGAATAAAGTCAGAAACCTGGGAGAGAGAGAGAGAGTGGGGAATGACGTTGGAAAGGAGCCACAGGTCGGATTTAAACCCAGGACACCTGCTCTGAGGACTACAGCCTCAGTACATTGGGGTTAACCTAACCGCTAGGCTATCTAGCACCCTGAACACAATGGTGGTCACTGTTCACAAAGAATCGACGTTTAGTAACGCATGGCACTTTGATAGATGTCTCTGCTCCACCAGTTCTATTTATTTATTTGCCTGAGGCCTCTTCGGGTCTGGAAGTGGTCTTACTTCTGTTTTACCAGCAGGAGATCCTGAGATGCGTCACGATTTAGAGCCCTGCTAAGAGGAAGCTTTACTGTTGTATTCTGCATATAAGACACACTTTTAGTACCTATATCTTCAGCTCATAAGTAGGCTGTGTCCTGTATACAGAAATGCCCCGTCATGACCACAAGGGCAGCCGCCACCATCACACACTTTATCCCCACATACGTATATTGCATGCTACAAGCAGCGGGATACACTATATTGCCAAAAGTATTGGCTCACCTGCCTTGACTCGCATATCAACTTAGGTTACATCCCATTCTTAATTCATAGGGTTTAATATGACGTCGGTCACCCCTTTGCAGCTATAACAGCTTCAACTTTTCTGGGAAGGCTGTCCACAAGGTTTAGGAGTGTGTTTATGGGAATTTTTGACCATTCTTCCAGAAGCGCATTTGTGAGGTCACACACTGATGTTGGACGAGAAGGCCTGGCTCTCAGTCTCCACTCTAATTCATCCCAAAGGTGTTCTATCGGGTTCAGGTCAGTACTCTGTGCAGGCCAGTCAAGTCCATCCACACAAAACTCTCTCATCCATGTCTTTATGGACCTTGCTTTGTGCACTGGTGCACAGTCATGTTGGAACAGGAAGGGGCTTTCCCCAAACTGTTCCAACAAAGTTGGGGGCATGGAAATGTCCAAAATCTCTTGGTATCCTGAAGCATTCAGGCATAAGGCTCTCTATGCACTGTTCTTGAACTAATCTGAAGGACACATAAAGTTTGGAGGTCTGTAGCGATTGACTCTGCAGAAAGATGGCGACCTCTGCTCACTATGTGCCTCAGCATCCGCTGACCCGGCGCCGTCGTTTTTACGTGGCTTACCACTTCGTGGCTGAGTTGCTGTCATTCCCAATCGCTTCCACTTTGTTATAATACCACTGACAGTTGACTGTGGAATATTTAGGAGCGAGGAAATTTCACGACTGGACTTGTTGCACAGGTGGCATCCTATCACAGTACACGCGCTCGAATTCACTGAGCTCCTGAGAGCGACCCTGTCTTTCACAAATGTTTGTAGAAACAGACTGCATGCCTTGGTGCTTGATTTTATACACCTGTGGCCATGGAAGTGATTGGAACAACTGATTTCAATTATTTGAATGGGTGAGTGAATACTTTTGGCAATATAGTGTAGATAGTGCTACTGTTTCCCATCTTCTCTCCAACATGAGGTCATCATGGTGCATTTAAAGCAAACGGTGGTATACTGGTCAGTACATAAAGCTCGTGGAGTGCTGCTTTGAGAGACAACAGGTGAGCAGAGAGACTCGCGGGCTGCGGGTCTGTACTTCACAACTATCAACGTTAGCGTAGGCTGAGAGCTTGACTAGCGTACAGGTAGCTAGCAGGACTACAAACTCCACCTGGTGGACACAGAGGGTACTACAAGAGTGACACAGCTGCACACTCACTGACCGAGGATGAACACGATGGAGATCATCACACAGGAAGACACTATAGTCATTTTTAAAGGTTCATTGCACTATGACAGTCGGCCCCGGCCCCTTTAAAAAGCGTTTTGGATTTTATATCCCTTCCATAAGCTGCACTAAACTTCCTCTTTCTCTTTTCCTTTCTCGCTGCAGATCGAGTGGCAGAGGGCGAGTTTATCCAGGGAGTGCTGGACAACGAAGGCGCCCTTCGTTTGATCCAGTATGAACCTGCAAAGTAACTCTCCCCCAAAGTCCCTGTACCCCTCTCCAGATCCGTCTTTTCCACTTTACTCTTCACTCTTACTGTTACCATGACACCCGACTGCATCGTCAACAAATGTTTAAATACAGCGGGTGTGACGCTTAACGCCCCGATCCTTCAGAATAAACATCGATCCAGGATCTCCTTCTGTGTTTTTATTATTATTAAGAGTGTAACCCATGTCTGTTTTCTTTATCACACGGTACGTTTTGTTTCAGTTAAAAAACAACAACAACAACAACAACCACAAAGCGAGAGTGATTGCCTAACGGTTACCATGGCAACCATGTTGGAATTTTAAAAAGGTCCACAGGATGTGCAGGTCGACAGCTGTCCACCTGGAAGTCGACGTATCTCCCAGAAAAACTGTGAATCTGTTTTATTTTTCCACCAAGACGAGCTTTTTCACTGACGTCGCCGTAGATGAAGGCAGTCGCTAGTTTGTTGAATTCCTTTAAAATCGAATCGTGTCTTAGCAACCCGAGCTACATTTTTAATATGATAACATGTCATGTGCTTTAGTTCAAGTCTCATTAACATGAAATATGTCTTTGTTTCTCTCCTGGAATGAATTTTAAAGCTCCAGCCAACATGCAGAGAGGTGTATTCGTACCCTGGCTTTAGTTCTGATCGAACGCTGTGTGTCACTGTGTCCAATCCTTCGATATTCACAATCCTATATTTGATGTTTCAGTAACGTTATATATATTAGAAAAGGTTTGTTCATGTACAACAACATGTAAAACTTGATTTACCTTCAGAATAAATTCAATAACTTCAAACCACGATATTGTAATATAATTGAAAGTGTCCGAAGTCTTTCTTTTTCACTCTCTTGTCGTCGTTGTGCCGAGTTACGTAAATGGACTTGAGCTTGTATATTTCTCGTCTTCTGACTACTCAAAGCTCTTTTACACCGCAGGTCACACCGACACATTCACACCCTGATGGTAGAGGCTGCTGAGTAAAGAGTCCATCAGTATTAACTCATCCATTCATACACATTCACACACTGATGGTAGAGGCTGCTGAGTAAAGAGACCATCAGTATTAACTCATCCATTCATACACATTCACTCACTGATGGTAGAGGCTGCTGAGTAAAGAGTCCATCAGTATTAACTCATCCATTCATACACATTCATACACTGATGGTAGAGGCTGCTGAGTAAAGAGACCATCAGTATTAACTCATCCATTCATACACATTCACTCACTGATGGTAGAGACTGCTGAGTAAAGAGTCCATCAGTATTAACTCATCCATTCATACACATTCACACACTGATGGTAGAGGCTGCTGAGTAAAGAGACCATCAGTATTAACTCATCCATTCATACACATTCACACACTGATGGTAGAGGCTGCTGAGTAAAGAGTCCATCAGTATTAACTCATCCATTCATACACATTCACACACTGATGGTAGAGGCTGCTGAGTAAAGAGACCATCAGTATTAACTCATCCATTCATACACATTCACACACTGATGGTAGAGGCTGCTGAGTAAAGAGTCCATCAGTATTAACTCATCCATTCATACACATTCACACACTGATGGTAGAGGCTGCTGAGTAAAGAGACCATCAGTATTAACTCATCCATTCATACACATTCACACACTGATGGTAGAGGCTGCTGAGTAAAGAGTCCATCAGTATTAACTCATCCATTCATACACATTCACTCACTGATGGTAGAGGCTGCTGAGTAAAGAGACCATCAGTATTAACTCATCCATTCATACACATTCACACACTGATGGTAGAGGCTGCTGAGTAAAGAGTCCATCAGTATTAACTCATCCATTCATACACATTCACACACTGATGGTAGAGGCTGCTGAGTAAAGAGACCATCAGTATTAACTCATCCATTCATACACATTCACACACTGATGGTAGAGGCTGCTGAGTAAAGAGTCCATCAGTATTAACTCATCCATTCATACACATTCACATGCCGCCAACGAAGCAGCGGGAGCAACTTGGGGTTAAGTGTCTTGCTCAAAGACATATCAGACATGTGGCTACAGGAGCTGGGGATCGAACCCCCGACCTTCCGGTTGAGAGACGCCCCACTCTACCAACTGAGCCACAGCCGCATGCTGCTGACCTTTCAAGCAGCTATGTTAGAGGGATAGTTCAGTATCTTTGAAGCGGGGTTGTAGGAGGTTGTTGTTTCGATGTGGAAGGATTTTGGTACTAAATAGTGCCAAAGCCTTCGCTCCTCCCACACGCTCCACATGTAGTCCTGTCTCAGGGTGGCATTTTGCTTAAAGTCACAAAGATGAAACCAGATAAATGTCTCTGGATAAAGGATTAATAATGTGTCATAATGAGATTTTTTTTTAAGGTTTATTTTGGGGCTTTTTATGTCTTTATTTAGAGGCAGGATGGTGGGTAGAGTCAGAAACCAGAGAGAGAGAGAGAGAGAGAGAGAAAGTCGAATAACCAAGCGGCAACCTCCGAAGCCAATGCTGAAGTGTAAAATCCTGCAGTTCCTGGAGTGTCCACTAGAGGCTGGCTGCAGGAACACAGGAAGTCACATACACACCCATTCTAAAAAGCCTGTTTTTACAGCAGACATTAACATGTTTACAGCCTGGTTCAAAAAACCAAATAGGTCTGATTAGCTCATGTCTCGATCAGCAAACACTGTACGGGGGGTGAATGTTTTGATGACTCATCAGTTTTGATTTGATGAAGGATAAGAGTTATTCACAATAAGGCGTGTAGCTGACCTGATTGACAGGTGGGCGCGGTGTAACGGTTTGTCAGGAGGCTTAAAACCCGCCTCAGCTCCAGCTCTCAGCCTGTCGTTAGGTTGACTGAAAGTTAGGCTGAGACAGCATTTCCAGCATGGAGACCGCCATCGATGGGACTCCAGCGCCCTCTGCAGGTACAGATGGTCAAAGCTTCAAAAGTTCATATTTCCAGTCTATGAAAATAACGTGTGGGAAAGGTACCACAGATCTGATTCGAAAACCCGGGCCACCTGCTTGGAGGACTACAGCCTCCCTAAATTGGGAGCACGCACTAACCACTACGCTACCGGCGCCCCGCAGTTTATTTCCTTGCTACGAATCTTGTTTCTCCATTTCTAGATCTCGGGCTTTGTCTGCTCTGAGGTTGTCAAATTAAAATTTGCACATATTAACTATAAAATCGTGAAAACACTCAAACTAAATAGTTTATTAAAAGTGCGAGTCCTCAGCTTTTCTTAGATACGAGTTAGGATGGCTCCGGGACAAAAAGGTTGGGAACCAGTGCTCTAAAGCAATGGTTCCCAAAGTGGGAGTCGGGACCTCCTGGCCAGCCAAGAGGGGAGTTCCAAGAGACCTTCCAAAAAAATAAAAATAAAATCATTTAAAAGTGTGTTTTACCCATTTTTGTCAAAGTATGTACAAAAAGGCACATTTCAAATAAGCTATACCTTTAAGGCCCCGTGTCCATTTGGCGTTTTTTTCCGGACAGAAAAGCGCTGGCTGCACGCTCGGGAGCTCTTGCATGAAGTGTTTGTGCGCTGAGAAGAAAAGCGCTGCAAGTCCGTCCTGTCGCTATGACAACAGTCTGTTGACAACGGCCGCTATATGACCGACACTGCTCCGTTACTTTTTACTGCATGTTTTATATTTGAGATCGTTTATTTCCCGATCAGACACGGAGCGAGGAGGATGTGGGTACAAGACACGATCTGTAGAAGACAAATCTTCGGGGAATATCATACATTTGGAAAAGAGCGTGCGTGACGTCAACTGCGCCTTTCTGAAAGGTTGAAAGATTTTCAACTTAAAGAAAAGTGCGCTCAGAAGGACGCTCGGCGCTTGTCCATGCATTATACACTTAAACCACCTGCAGGGACAGCGGGGGGTCCCCAGTCTCCGGCCCCCTTATTTTGGGGGTCTCGAGCTGAAAAGGTTGGGAACCAGCGCTCTAAGGAATAAATAAATGAAACGCTCATATTCTATACCTATGTTGAGTGGACTTTGAGGAAAAGTGAAATAAATCAGCGAAATGACGAGCAGTGCGTGAAGGCCTCTTATGTAAACTTGTTGTGTCAGCCTCTTAATTGACGTTTTTAATTACTCTCACATACTGCTCGGTGACCTGAGCGCCCTGTTGATCTCTGCTTTACTGCCGGTTCTGTGTCAATCTCTCTCTCTCGCTCTCTTGGTCTTATTCCCTGACTGGGGAGATTATTGACTTAATCTTCTGTCCAGTATTTGAAAGCAGCTGCCTTAATGTCTTAATCTCTCTGTTGCTGTAATCTTTGATTTTCTTTACTTCTTTCCTCTCGCTGCAGACAAACATAAACACTCGGATATAAACACACAGAGCGAGTGGCTGTGGAGTTGGGTTCCATAAAACCCGAGTGTTTGCGCTTCATGGCACAGAAGACGTTAATATGTTTTACGCAAACTGGTTGGTAATACAAGAAGAAAATAAATCATTTATTTTCCACATTTTGGTCTCAAACTGGCATTCTGAAACCTTCTCATCTTTTAAAGGTAGAATATGCAACATGTTAAAAATTAATACAGCCGATAGTGACAAAAAGGTCAAACTCTCCGTCCTGACCCCTCCCTCTCTAACCTACAACTTCCACCAGATACGTGTGCATTGCGTGTCCGCTCAGTGACGGTCCGTGCTCCCTTGTCCGTCAACACCATCAGGCTGCGTTCTCAAAGCGCAGCGCAGCACAGCACAGCGCAGCACGGAGCAGCACCGCCGGACAGCTGGAGTCGTTAGACCAAGGAGTTCCCGCAGTAATTACAGATTATACTCGCGATGTATGTGGTATAAAACCATTTAAAACACATAAACAAACACACATAAGGTCATTGTTCTGAACCGTCAAAACGGCGTGTTTTATTCAGAAAATAAACCGAGTGTTGTTTCTGTGTCTGACTTCCTGTCCTGCTCGATCTGCTCAGTGGTTAATTGATGCTCCGTGCTTCGACATCCTGCACAAATAGAAGCCTTGTGTATCTGCTGCAGAGGACTCCGGACTGACGGAGCTGAGACACAGCGCAGCCAGTGGAAGCGCACATTGAATGAAGTTAAAACATCAGCTCTGCTAACGTGACGGAGACGGACCGAAAATACATTTGGTGGAATTTAGGGGTAACCCTTAGTCCTGCCAACACGTGGGTGTAGTGGGAAGGCCTGCCCACGCAGGAGAACTAACTGACTTTACAAACCAAGAAATGAGAAAAGATTGTGTTTGGTCCAAAGTAATTCAAAGAAATAAGAAATGAATCATCTTTGGGCTGCACACTACGGGAGGGTGGGGGGAGGAGGGGGACGGTGCGCTGAGGGAGTTTGTTTTGGTCTGAGAGACCAAAGTGTGGCATCAACTGGAGCAAGAGTCCCACATTTGACCTTTAAATATTATTTAAATATGCAACATTCTGATGACCAGATTTCATATTTAATTGAATTGAGGTGACCCCCTGTATTGGTAAATATGTTTTTATTCATCACCTTACCTGAGGGGGTTTTCATCCATTCATGCAAACACAGATCAACGACCAACAGTGGAAATATCAAATGCAATAGTCCGTCACATTTGAAGACATTCTCACATCCTGTCACGCACTTTCCCATGAGTCATAAATAACATCGAGTCCCTGAAGAAGTCAGTGTAAGGCTGCTTTAACACGAGCAAAGAAAACTAAATGTAGCGTTTTATGTTTTCAGTCATTCCAGTGTCAAACCATCCGGAGAAACAACAAGATGTTTGTTACTGCATAGAATCACAAAACCAATTCTTTCCATTGTGTGGTGTTCTGTTTGAGTCGAGACAGGAAGCTGTTTGGAGAGTTCTTATGAGACGTAAAGAACTGCCAATCCAGAAATCGTACTACAACTTTTAGCAGGATAGGGACATGGTATGAAATGAGTCTGCAACATGCTTTCTACTTACACGGCTTCTCATTTCACATTTTCACACTTTGATTCAGACAAGTTTTTAAAACCAATATTCTGCACACTGTTTGCAAATGTGACATTCGGTGTTCCCGTCTTTCCAACATCAAAGCAGGAAATAAATCATGAGCTGTCCATAGAGACCGCCTTTTAAAAGAGATGTTGTTGCCAGAGCTCAACGAACCTTTCCTTGGGGTCAGAGTTCCGACTCGCACGACTTACATCATTCTTCTTTCACTACGCCATATTGTTTGTTTACACTCGTGACTTTTGCACGTGCAGAGTGCTCTGTGCTGTTATTGGTCAACGCCACTAAGGTAACAGAACAGAGCGTAGAAGGCAGAAAAAAATCAAGCATGCCAGACTTTCTGTCGGGAGGTCGTGAGGCGTCCCAGGTGTGGATCTTGATTGTCGTTCACTATGAGACACTTCCCCGGGGATAGACTGATCGATGGCTACGTCTGCTGCATCAGGCTATAATCGTGCTTATAACATGTAGTCTGACCTCGCCATTATAAACAGGATAAGGAGCTCTGACATCTGGATGGAGCTGTGAATGGGGCCTCTGCTTCTCCCATGAACTTATGGGGGTAGTTCCAAACATGTTAGAGAGATCATATACATCTGGGAACACCACAATTCCCAAAAATGAGGTGGAAAATATGGCTAGGATGAGGTAAGTCTCGACTTGTCTGCTTGGTCTGCTTCCTCCTTGACCTGGCCCTGGATAAGCAGCAGACTATGAGCAGAGCGATGCATAAGGAATCAAAATGGATCCCTTCTGCTGATATGAATCTATGCAACCTTTAGCCTATTTTAGCTACTGGCTTTGGTTCTTCTGGTGCACATTGTCCTCATGGTCAGAGTCTCAGCTCTTGCTTATAGAAGAAGAGGCTGCTGGTTTGATTGACCAACTCATACAAGACGAGCCAACGGTATTTATCTCCCTCTCTGGATGGAGAACGAATCGTAAATAGAAGGAGAGTAGATATTGAGCTTCAATAGACATCCATTACTGCGAAACGCAACTTCATTGGTGGGATAATGATGCAGATCTGCGTACATTATACCTGGAGCGGTGTGATAATCCAACAGAGCATCAGAGCGATGAGTTAGTAACCCTTTTTGCTTGCTTTTGTGTCTTTTTGCCCCCTAGTGGTCAAGAAATGAGTGAGTAAACCACTGCAAACTCAAAAAATGCTGCTTTATACAATCAGCAGTTGAATGTGCATAAAAGTTTGCAATCTAGAATTGTTCAGACACATTTTTAGAGACAGAACTGGTAAGATGTTCATCACAGTCCTCTGCCACCCAAAGTCTTAGCAGAGCTCCCCCTCTCGCTCGTCCTGCAGAGCATAGTCCATCTCATCCATCTCTCGTTCACAGTCTTCACATCCTTCAGCGCCGCATCCCTCAACGACAACTACACCGTGGTGGTCCACCAGCCTTCCTCCTCCGATCCCCATTCCTCCCATTGGTCCCACTACTCCAAATCCCATTCCCCCAACTCCTCCTACAGCTCCCATGCTAACTCCATTTCCTCCAACCCCCTTTCCGCCTATGGTCATCATTCCTCCCATTCCCATTCCCATTCCAACGCAATCAGCTCCCATCCCATCAACTCCAAGTCCTCCTCCGCCAACAAGCAGTGCTCCAGCGCCACACGCCAGAGGTCCAACCGCTGGTCCCACTCCTCTGGGCCAAAGAGGGTCTATGAGCACCCCCTGCTGGCCGAGTTGTATCAGCTGACTGACAGAGTACACCCCTCCACTACTGCCACGAACCACCTCCTCATATGAGGGGGCGCGGGCAGCAGAACGGGCCTCCTCCAGCCTCATCCGGGCACGGTGTTTCATCTCAATGAGGGTCTTGGTGTAGGAGTTGAGCGTTGCAACAGCGGCGGCCATGCAGCAGCTGAACGACAGCCACGCCATGCTGGTGAGAACAGGAAAGAAGGATTTTATTTATTTGGACACATCTCAGCTAGTGGCACAGCAAAGTCCATCTTTGCGTCATTGCAGAATATTTGGTGTTTAATTGCAGGGCTAAGTGGTAAACTATCAAGGTATTTAAGCTAACAGCTGACATGCTACTTAGTGATGAGCATGCTAGCTCTAGTCAGTCTTACATCATGCTCACAGCCGTCTGTTAGTCAAGTAGCTAATGGGAAGTCTGTGGCATCTTTGGTTCTTTGTTTCCCAAAGCATTGGCAAGATTCATTGTACATGTGCATTTTTACTATCGGTTAACAGCTCATATTCACATTATAAGTTTCCTTTCCAAATGACATGTTCATTGCTTTTTATGAACTGCAGTAGAACGTTGCAGTTAGTAATGTTGTTGTTGAGCCAAACTTACGCAAAAGACCATCCATAGTCCCAGCTTTGTGGCCTCCAGTCTTTGGGCCCGATGCTAACAGTCATCTGAAAAACCGTGGTGTACATCATGTGGGCCATCATCCCCATCATACCTGGTAGAGAAAGCAAATATGAGTCAAAGTCAAAGAGAAGAAAGAAGTGCAAAAGGGAAAATTGTTAGTATCAAGCGGTTACACAAAAGAATAACTGTGAACGTCACAGCCATCATGAAACCCCAAGAAAGTTTAAGAAAAGAAACAACTTGATGAAGAATTAACTAAAACAGAAGGTCATTAATAAATCAATATCAGACTCCTGCACAGGTCGAATTTTGCATCCTTCGCCAACCTGCATCCTGAAACCTCACTACTTGAACCAACTCCTCACCTGCAGTCAACCCATGAATTTGCTTTCCGCGTCCGTGTTTAAAGCGATTAATTAAAACGTTTCTAAAAGGCTAAATCCATAATTCAGACGTAGTTCTCAGTCATCTCACCTGTGTACAGCTACATGTATAGTGTGTTTAAAGTCCTCACCCGAGAGGACGGTGCACATGGCAGCGTAGGCGTTGATCTTGAGGGCGTTCATCTCCCTCTTAGCACAGAGGCAGATTGCTTCCACCCACATCAGCAGGAAGCCCATTGCCAGAAGACTGATGTACATGAACTCACTGATGACTGAAAGCCAGAGGACACCTGGAAGCATTCACATTTAACTTTCATGACCAGTCAGTTGAAGTTTCGGAGTAAATGTTCATCCGTTGTCATGGAAATGAGAGAAGGAAAAGCTTTACGTTGTACAAAACTAACCTTGTGTCTCTCCCGGGGTCAGCTCAATGAAGCTGCGACACTTTTCTTCCTGATCATGACCTGGAACAAAAGTCCCAACAGAGTTCATGTGAGGAAATCCTGTTTATCAGGTACGTTTTCGTCTGTAGAATATTTATTTAATATTCGTGTCAACCATCAATAAGGAATGACTGCTTGAATGATTGAGGTTAATCTTCTAGCTTTCGGATGACTGGGCAGGCTGTGAAACATCTTTTGGGACAAATAAAGCGGTTTGAAAGTGATGTAAAATATACAATATGGTGTCCCACAAGGGTCCATACTGGGTCCTGTTTTATTTATAATTTCTATCAGTAACTGTTGTTGCAATGTTAAGATACAAATGAGCCATAAAAAGCATTTTTCCCTGGTAGAAGAGCGCCGGCTGTGCGCTCAGGAGTGTTATAATGATAAAAATAAAAAAGTAATTTACAAGAAATGAGTATGAATTGAAAGGAAAGACCAACAGCAACAGACATTTTTTAATAATATTTAGTTTTCTGTCACCAAGGGAGTAATCTTTGTGACAACTGTTACATCATTGTTTCCTGTTTTATTTTGGCGCTCCCTCTGATGACTTCCGGGGATTTCACCTGCCTGCCATTACCTGTAGACAATCACGCTGAGTCTATTTAGGCAAGGCCTCCTGATTAGTTCACTCTCTGTTACTTTCTGTTTAATTTTCAATAAACTCAAATACAATAACTTTCGGCTTCGGCGTCAGTGTGTTAGAAGCCCAGGAGGCTTTGTCCCGGCAGCAGAGGGCGTGCTCTCGAGTAGACGGAGCTCCCCAAACCTTCAGCGAGGTGATCTGGCACTACTACCACCCGACGTCCCTGACGCCCAGCCACCACCATCAGACTGTGTATTCACCACAACCACCCACATTGTGTATGTTTGATATAGTATCTGTTTGCATAACTCCTGTTGGTCCTTTAAATGGATTTTGAATATTTCTGGTAAAATAAAACTTAAAAAATAATAAAAAGAAATATAAATAAAGCAAAGAGTAAATTTCTCCCTGTTGCTTAAGTCATAATAAAAACCCATTGAATCTCCAGCTGGGTGATATAAATCAATCTGTTGCGATTTCTGAGAAGTTGCGCCCCTGATCATTTTAAATCCTGAAAAAGTAATAAGAAGAGCTGCGTTCAGCAGCTGTGTGGGAGGATTGATTTAAAATGCTGGGATTTTCTTTAGGTCACCGTTTACAAACAAACAGAACGGTCTCAAAGGGTACAGAATGCAGGGTTTCAGGGTGCAGGGTTCAGGATGCATGGTGGAGGGTGCAGGGTTCAGGGTGCAGTGTTCAGGGTGCATGGTGGAGGGTTCAGGGTGCAGTGTTCAGGGTGCATGGTCGAGGGTTCAGGGTGCAGGGTTCAGGATGCAGGGTGGAGGGTTCAGGGTGAAGGGTTCAGGGTGCAGGGTTCAGGGTGCAGTGTTCAGGGTGCATGGTGGAGGGTTCAGGGTGCAGGGTTCAGGATGCAGGGTGGAGGGTTCAGGGTGCAGGGTTCAGGGTGCAGTGTTCAGGGTGCATGGTGTAGGGTTCAGGGTGCAGGGTTCAGGATGCAGGGTGGAGGGTGGAGGGTGCATGGTGGAGGGTTCAGGGTGCAGGGTTCAGGATGCAGGGTGGAGGGTTCAGGGTGGAGGGTTCAGGGTGGAGGGTTCAGGGTGCAGGGTTCAGGGTGCAGTGTTCAGGGTGCAGTGTTCAGGGTTCAGGGTGCAGTGTTCAGGGTGCAGGGTTCAGGGTGCATTGTTCAGGGTGCATGGTGCATGGTGTAGGGTGCATGGTTCAGGGTGCAGGGTGTATCTTGTGTTGCATGCTGAGTGATGAAGACAATGTGGCACACTTGATATGTAACATATCAGAAGTGACTGAAGGAGGTTTGATGAGGGTCGATTCGAGTCACAGCTGTTCTTGAACAGATTTAGTTAATAAACTGAATTTTTAAATGGGATGACATTTTTTGTTAAAAATGTTGTTACAGGAATATTTTACCAACTTGTTGTAACAGGAAGTGTTAAGAAGCAGAAGGTTCTTCTAGAGCAGAGTGATACAGAAATCTGTATGAATGATCTAAAAGTAGTGATCGAGAAGTTAGCAGAAATGTTTCTGTTCAAAAGAAAGTAGAATCTTTATTTTCCTTCCTATATGAATGTTTTTACACTTGATGAGCTGAGATTCAAATGCTTTTTCAACAATGAACCTCTAAGAGAAAATGTGGTTATGTAGTCCCGTCATCTGCTCCCATAACCAACCTTCATTGTGCTTCTCGCAGGACAGCCAGAAGCCCGTGTGGAAGTAGCGCAGCATGTATTTGTCCTCGCCTGTCTCCCAGATGTAGTGCACGGCGTTGGCCATCTGCTTCCTCCTTATCCGTGCCAGCTCCTCCTTCTGCTGCGGGGAGAGCGTCACGTTGGAGGGCGGGTTCCTCGGGTCTGGGGTGGGGGCCTCTGGATGGAAAAAAAGATGCAGAGAGTCAAGAATGAAAAAAGAAGAGAGAGAGGGAAGAGGACAGGACACGGGAGGAGACTTTTGATATCTTCAGAGGCAGGAAAAGAAATGAGCCAAAGAGAGCAAAGAGAAAGAGAAGATAAATGATGAACAGGAAACAGAATAATAAGGTGGTATAGAGGTCGAGAGGTGCAGACAGAGGAGGATAAAATAAACACGTTCCTCAATATTTCAGTCTGTGTTGTTACTTAATACCCGATTGACGTAAATCCTGAAGTGCATCTCCTGGGACAAAGCGTGTAACCACGACCCAGCCCCTCACAGTTCTTTAGGTAATCTGTCATTTTCTATGCAGTGAAAATTGAAAACAACATAGAAACAAATAGGCTTAGTGCAGAACGCGGGTCACAGAATCCAGATAACATGCAGCTGCAGATGCAAAGTTCTGAGATTAGCAACAAAGCCGGGATTATGTGAATCTCTGCAAGACAAGTTGGGAGTGAAATACTTAAACTTGGAATGCAAGAACAATATTGTAGACGCCATAAAATCCTGCGCTGGATTTAGTCAGAGGTATTTTTGGAAACAGTCATTAATATGTTTGTTCCCCGACAGATGTTTACCTCAGAGGAAACATGCAAACATCATGCACGCTTGTTGTGATGCAAACATGCCGATCTGAAAGTCTCTCTTTCATATGATGAAAATCAATCTGTTATTTCATCACAGGAAACTTTACGGGGTTAAATTCCTCCAACCAGGGTCAAAACACTGGGTCAAAACACGGTCTAAATTTCAGATGCAGCTCAGATTATCCCATTTCCAATCTACAACCTGTGTGTGTGTGTGTGTTGGTTAGTGTGTGTGTGTTGGTTAGTGTTTGTGTGTTGGTTTGTGTGTGTGTGTGTGTGTTGATCTTAACTCTTGGGAACACAAAACATAATCGTCATGACATCATGCAGTGTACTGTTAATTCGAGGTTATGCTGGGCGACAGAGAGACACAGATGTGTGTTTTTTTAATCAGTGAGAGTTCTCAAAGAATTGAAAATGATCCTTGTTTCGGAGAGTTCTTCAGGGATCACTTTTTTTTGCTTTAAACCGTTAAACCTCGAGTTCGCCTCTGCTTACATCGATATTTTTACATACAAGACCACGTCTTCCCACACATCATATCCGTATGCATGCTAAATAAATGTCTTGTCATCTAATTAGTGACGCGCATGAATGGGTGAACGAGATTCTGGGGGTAGGGTGTCCTGATTCTTGTTAGCACGGAGGGGTAGGGTTAGGAGGTCGCCGGACAAGAATAGTCCAGAGCTCTATTCTATCCAAATGAACACATAGGACGCCCCTCGGTTTGCCAGATATGAGAGCAGTTATCAGGTCAAACCAACAGGTGTTGCAGCGATGGAAGCGGGCAAGAGAACTGGTTCAGATAGAAGTGATTGTACCCGACCTAAAAAGCCTCTGCATGTTTCTAATAAGCTCCACGAGCAGAAACGTGCTCAAACTAGGATCAATATTGGAGATGCTTTTGAAAAATGGAGAGAGGTTAGAACGCAGAAAGGTTTACAGACCGATGCAGAGCTGGCTAAACACTGAAGCTTCAGTGTCCACCACATGGTGACCTGCGTGAGCATCCACTCTAGAGAGGGGGGGGGGGGGGGAAACAGCGCTCTGCAATGATTTGAATTTGGACTGCAGTACCCATTTTAAACACTAGGTGTCAGAGTTACATGTTGCTCTTACATCCCCTGCTGTGTTTTTTTCCACAATCATTTTAAGTGTATTTGTGATTTAGGAACAAACATCTGCACCTGTCCACCAAGTCCTGCTGTCAGTATTCTTATCCTCACCTGTAGTGTACGGCTGGCTGTTGTTCTCTCCGCAGTTCTTCATCTTCACAGGTGACAGACAGAGAGGCTTCACCACCTTGTGTGTCCCCACGCACCAGTAGGAAGTGCAGAAAGCCAAGACGGAGAGGGTGAGCGCCAGAGAGGTGAGGGAGAGTGACAGCAGGGAGCGGTTACGTTTGGACATGTTCTCCAGCATGGCTGCTTCTCCAAGTTTAACACAGTTCTGACCAAATCAAAGCACGTTCCAGCTTAACTTTGGGGTCCCTCACTGGTTTATAAAGAGCAGCAAGTGCCTGATATTGTTTGCTGCTGAATCAGGAACAGAATCAGAGGAGCGAGGAGGCCTGACAAGTCGTGATGAAATTTGGCGACTTGATGATGTGGTTGGTGATGCAACTGAAACAGATTCTTTGAGAATGGGAGGAAGAAAAAAGAGAAAAAGCGTGGATTAGGGATGTTGAGAAGTGGAACGAAGGTTAGAGGGCAATCTGAAAAGAGGCCGGGTGCAGAGATGGAGGGTGAGCTGGCATCGAGGAAGGAGGGGAGTGGATGAGCGGAGGTCAGAGGACAGTGGAGTGGAGAAAGATGAAGTGCTTGGATTTAATCACTGGGACTGTGAAAGGGAAAGAAACAGATGTGAAGGCCAGAGGTTGCAGGAGGGAACTCCAGTGCTCCTCCTGCTCTAGATTCAGTCAGAAAAATCATCCGCTTTAAATTCAGGACCTCCCTCTCTTCTTGATGTTAGGGCACGAGCCAGGCGAGATGTTTGACTCCACACATGTCTTCTCACCAAGCGCCCGCCTTACCCCATGTCTCTGCCGCAATCATGTCTCTGACCTCTTCGCTCTCAGATGAAGATCAGCGTCTAAATCTTATCCTGCGGATTTTGAAACTAATCAGTCCCGCTCTCAGGGCACGTCCGGCTCTTCAACCTGTTCCTCCACCTCTCAGGGGTGGGGGGAGGTTTGAGCCTGGGAAGGAGTGATTAGTCCGGTGTCTCAGCCCTACCTCCGGGTTGAGTAATCTGTGTTAATCTTGCAGGGTGCAGCGGATGGGATTAATGCAGAATGACTCTCATGATTTCTTCGTCTGGACGACCACCTGAAAGTAAAGAAAGGAGATTGAGGCAAACATCATGATTAAGAAATGTAAGGAAAATGAAGTCACTTCTTAATTCCTGCTGGGCTCCGTTATTTTAAACAAGGCTGCCCTGTAAGAGTGGAATTATCAGTCCCCTCGCTGATTTTGCTGCATCAAGGAATACAACTGCGGACACCAGGTGTAAACTGGGGGCTGAATCATTAACAGAGGTCTCCTCTTCTCAGACACCCTGACCCTGTGAAAGCTGAATGAAGCAGTTTCATGTTTAAATCTGTCTGTGCTTCGTCACGAGGGGTTGCCAGTTTGTTTTTATGTGCTATGCTTGTAGGTTAGTATTTAAATGATAAACAAAAAGCTGATTTAGGATTTTCTGTGGCATTGAGCTCAACAACAATTCATCGCTTTAGGCTTCATAATGAAAATCAAAAATGTATTTTAACTGACAGAATTCAGGTGCAGACATTATTAGGTCACATTTACATAGTTGTTGGTCGTCTGACTTCTCCCTCTTGGGGTTGTTGCACAAAGATTGTGTTTGTGATGGAAGGATGAGCTCGATCTGTTTCTCTGCTCTGACGTGTCGGTGAGTCTGAATCGTTTCTGTTCTCGATGATCTTTAGGAACTCGGGGAACTCTGGGATCTCCAGGGAACCGTCTCCATGTCTGAACAATGACCCACCAACGTGAGCCAGTTATTGATGAACCATCGTTTTAATCAAATCCTTCCTGTCCTAGATAACCTGGCCTCTGAGATTAATTTGGTCCATCCAATCATTTCATGGTGTGAACATTTAATCAATCAGTGTTATTGTCCTTTTTGACCTTTACGTCTCCACACCTCCGGTGGATGGAGTCAGGTTAACAGACGCCAGCACAGAAACCTGACATTCATTTCCTCTGGTGAGAGGCTTTGGTTGGTGAAAGCTGTTTTGACAGTAACAGTTAATAAGGTTTCTGCAGTGACATTTCTAAACCACTGAACACATTTACCTCAGTCAGCTGGCAGTCGTACCTTCGACATAGTTCATGTTTTATTTGAATTTGAGATAAACTCGAGGTCCTTGTTCCCTAATAAAAGGATGAGCGCTCAGTGAAGACACCCGTCACTAAGCGCCCCTCTACCAGACTGATACGTTACAGAACCTACCCCCCATGACCCTTAGTCGCCACCGCAACCAAAACAGCATCGCCACCTTCAACAGATCCACACTTGTACTCGTACTACGTGCGAGCTCCAGGTAGTGACCACGCTGATACTACCTACCCAACCACATGGCCCCTTCTGGCCCCCACAGCTCAGCCATGATGGACAGCAAGAGCGTCCAGAGGTTCACTGGTCAATATAAATGAATATTTCTGTTAAATATAAGCTTAGTTAAAAATCATGGATCTGTCTTTTCATATTTACAATGCGCACAACATGCCAGAAATTAAAACCTGATCATGAAAACTTCTTTTTCTGTGGTGTAGAGAGACAGAGATGTAAGAAAAGAGAGCGGCGGGGATGAAATGGCGAAGCAGGGGCGCTGCAGCCAGGACTCTGAACATGGGGTGCAGGATTTACCTGGAGAGCTACGAGGGTCTTTTAAAGCCTCTGCTTCTGCAGCAGGAGCAGCACTCTGAATCAACTCAATTAAACTTGGTGCAGTGTTGAGGTGTAACGACCACCACAGCAGCCCTGAGGGGGGTTTCCAGGGCCGCTTGGGGCTGTGACTCGACAGAGAGGGAGCAAACTGTGAGCCTAAATCCTCAGGAAGACGTTCTGGGTTTGATTGTTAAACAGAGTCTAGCAGGTGACTCTTTGTCCGTCGAGAAGGTAAGACTCTGTAGTCAGGGACTTCAGAGCTCTTTAAGGGCCTGTGTCCACACAGCGCTTCTGCTTCCCGGTGTAATGTCCGTTAGCTAAACATTACACAGGGAAGCTGGAGAGATGCCAGCTCACTTCCTGATTACTGCCGAGGCGTCCTGGAGCAAGGCACAGAACTCCCAACAGCTCAGGCGCTATTTCGTGTGCAGCCCCGACATCCTGACTTCTCTCCATCCCATGAGTGAGTGAGTGAGTGTGTGTGTGTGTGTGTGTGTGTAGTCCTGACCGTTGTGTGTGAGCACGTCCAATAACAGAGGGAAAACTGAATTTATCCTCAGGGATTAGTGAAGTTTATCTTCTTCTTTTTCTTATAGAAAGATCTTTGAACAAATAAAGTTAATAACGTAACAAATGAAAGATGTCTCAGTCTCCTTTTTTCCTTTTTTTTTTTAAAAAGCACACCATCAACCGTCACACATGTAGAGATCTGTGTCCAGTTCAAGTTTGAAGGAGGAGGGGAACATGAACAGCTGTGATTTTCTTTGTATTGAAGTCCGTCAACTTTTTTGTAATTTGAGGGTTTCGTGCTTTAATTGCGGAGAATGTTTTAAAGGAGGTGTTCGCACATCCAACTCTCTCATGAAGTCTGTGAGTAGGACGTAAAACTATCACACTGCTCCTGCTCGGCATCACCGATGCAATTTCAGTCCCAAGTGAGGTTCAGAGGGACCGAAATGTTGTGATTTTTTTTCTCATAGATCGGTGTTGCCGAGCAGGAGTAGTGTGCATGATTTTTTTCAATGCTATAACTGCAGAAAAAGTCAGCAAACACCTGCACATCACTTATTCAGGTGCTGAGCTGTAAAAACCTTAGACATGCTGCACAAAGACGCGCGGCACTATGGCTCCCAAACACATTCTTGTTTATTTGCAATTTACATTCAAGAACCCAGCGTTTGGAGTCTCCAGGTGCACCTGATGAACGATGTGTTCTTTAGTGTCGATCTTTGGGAGCCATAGTGCTGCGAGTCTGACCAAATGTTCCCCTCAGAGAGGAAACTTGAGTTTGCTGAGTTTATTAAAGTTTGATTACACAGAGAAGGTTTGTTGAGCTTTGTTTAATCAGAAATAATGTTTTTTCTTTACACATACAGTTGGCTCTCTGGTGAGTTGGGTCATGTCTAAGTGTGTCTCATAGTCAAGAGTTTAGAAGAGGTATTTTAACTGAAGGTAAACGTTTGTTTTTCAGGAGTTAAAGCTGTAAAAAGTACAACCCACAGTTTGTTTCTGTCCATGTGTCGGATCCCGTCCGTATCATCTCATCATGTTAAACTCAAATCTTTTCCCTTGTGATTAAAAAAATCCAGCTGCTGCTCACTTGTCCACTTTTGATGAGCTTACCCTCCCTTTAAAAAAAAATCAAAAACGGTTCCACTCACCACGTTTGAGACCCCCCGGCGGAGAGACCCTCCTCCTTCGTGTTTCCTTCGTGTTTCCTTTAGCTCTCCTCGAGCAGGGCTGCAGATTTCTTCACCTCCCCTCTGCGCTCCCTCCTCCGTCTTGGGTGAGCTTCCATCAGAAACCCACCCAGATTTCCCTCTAATCCCCACAAGTCCATCTGTTACTTTCCCTCCCCTTTGCTCCCTATACCGTGTCAGTTCACCCGTCCCCACAGCTCTCTCTCTCCGTTTCCTTCATCTCTCCTCCGCTCTCGTAACCCTCCTGACCTCCGGACCTATAGTGATTACTTACACAGGATGGTATAGAGCGGCTCAGATTGAAAGGGGAGTCTCATTGTCCCTGCTCTTCTTTAAAGTGCTGCTTTCGAGCCCTTCTTAACACGCTCCAGTACAGCTGTAAATTATATATACAGCTGCTGGCTTTAGGAAATCCCATCAATGACTGGAAAGCTATCGGCTTGGATCTCGGATTGAAAAGCTTGGGATAGGTTTCTATCTTTCCCCCACTTTTAACAGTGGTGAAAGAAGTATTGGATTCTTCATTACCACCATGCAAGACGTCCTAAAAACACATTTCACGTTAAGGAGAGTGCAGCTTTGCAGGGTATAACGCCGCTCTGTCTCCTCCATCTGTGTGTAAAAAAACAACCAACGTTAGCATCTTACTTGAGCTCAAAACATGATCTTCTACTAAGAGTAACAGTTTTTTAATGCCTAAACCAAACTTGGTTTGTGGTACCTACAGTCTCTAAATGTACTATGGGAGGTAGAGCCTTCAGTTATCAGGTCTGCTCGTGGTACCTACAGTCTCTAAATGTACTATGGGAGGTAGAGCCTTCAGTTATCAGGCCTGCTCGTGGTACCTACAGTCTCTAAATGTACTATGGGAGGTAGAGTCTTCAGTTATCAGGCCTGCTCGTGGTACCTACGGTCTCTAAATGTACTATGGGAGGTAGAGCCTTCAGTTATCTGGCCTGCTCGTGGTACCTACGGTCTCTAAATGTACTATGGGAGGTAGAGTCTTCAGTTATCGGGCCTGCTCGTGGTACCTACGGTCTCTAAATGTACTATGGGAGGTAGAGTCTTCAGTTATCGGGCCTGCTCGTGGTACCTACGGTCTCTAAATGTACTATGGGAGGTAGAGTCTTCAGTTATCGGGCCTGCTCGTGGTACCTACGGTCTCTAAATGTACTATGGGAGGTAGAGCCTTCAGTTATCAGGCCTGCTCGTGGTACCTACGGTCTCTAAATGTACTATGGGAGGTAGAGTCTTCAGTTATCGGGCCTGCTCGTGGTACCTACGGTCTCTAAATGTACTATGGGAGGTAGAGCCTTCAGTTATCAGGCCTGCTCGTGGTACCTACGGTCTCTAAATGTACTATGGGAGGTAGAGTCTTCAGTTATCGGGCCTGCTCGTGTACCTACGGTCTCTAAATGTACTATGGGAGGTATAGCCTTCAGTTATCGGGCCTGCTCGTGGTACCTACAGTCTCTAAATGTACTATGGCAGGTAGAGCCTTCAGTTATCGGGCCTGCTCGTGGTACCTACGGTCTCTAAATGTATTATGGGAGGTATAGCCTTCAGTTATCGGGCCTGCTCGTGGTACCTACAGTCTCTAAATGTACTATGGGAGGTAGAGCCTTCAGTTATCAGACCTGCTCGTGGTACCTACGGTCTCTAAATGTACTATGGGAGGTAGAGCCTTCAGTTATCAGGCCTGCTCGTGGTACCTACAGTCTCTAAATGTACTATGGGAGGTAGAGCCTTCAGTTATCAGGCCTGCTCGTGGTACCTACGGTCTCTAAATGTACTATGGGAGGTAGAGCCTTCAGTTATCAGGCCTGCTCGTGGTACCTACAGTCTCTAAATGTACTATGGGAGGTAGAGCCTTCAGTTATCAGGCCTGCTCGTGGTACCTACGGTCTCTAAATGTACTATGGGAGGTAGAGCCTTCAGTTATCTGGCCTGCTCGTGGTACCTACGGTCTCTAAATGTACTATGGGAGGTAGAGCCTTCAGTTATCAGGCCTGCTCGTGGTACCTACGGTCTCTAAATGTATTATGGGAGGTAGAGCCTTCAGTTATTAGGCCTGCTCGTGGTACCTACGGTCTCTAAATGTATTATGGGAGGTAGAGCCTTCAGTTATCAGGCCTGCTCGTGGTACCTACGGTCTCTAAATGTACTATGGGAGGTAGAGCCTTCAGTTATCAGGCCTGCTCGTGGTACCTACGGTCTCTAAATGTATTATGGGAGGTAGAGCCTTCAGTTATCAGGCCTGCTCGTGGTACCTACGGTCTCTAAATGTACTATGGGAGGTAGAGCCTTCAGTTATCAGGCCTGCTCGTGGTACCTACAGTCTCTAAATGTACTATGGGAGGTAGAGCCTTCAATTATCAGGCCTGCTCGTGGTACCTACGGTCTCTAAATGTATTATGGGAGGTAGAGCCTTCAGTTATCAGGCCTGCTCGTGGTACCTACGGTCTCTAAATGTACTATGGGAGGTAGAGCCTTCAGTTATCGGGCCTGCTCGTGGTACCTACAGTCTCTAAATGTATTATGGGAGGTAGAGCCTTCAGTTATTAGGCCTGCTCGTGGTACCTACGGTCTCTAAATGTACTATGGGAGGTAGAGCCTTCAGTTATCAGGCCTGCTCGTGGTACCTACGGTCTCTAAATGTATTATGGGAGGTAGAGCCTTCAGTTATCAGGCCTGCTCGTGGTACCTACAGTCTCTAAATGTATTATGGGAGGTAGAGCCTTCAGTTATTAGGCCTGCTCGTGGTACCTACGGTCTCTAAATGTACTATGGGAGGTAGAGCCTTCAGTTATTAGGCCTGCTCGTGGTACCTACGGTCTCTAAATGTACTATGGGAGGTAGAGTCTTCCGTTATCGGGCCTGCTCGTGGTACCTACAGTCTCTAAATGTACTATGGGAGGTAGAGTCTTCCGTTATCGGGCCTGCTCGTGGTACCTACAGTCTCTAAATGTACTATGGGAGGTAGAGCCTTCAGTTATCAGGCCTGCTCGTGGTACCTACAGTCTCTAAATGTACTATGGGAGGTAGAGCCTTCAGTTATCGGGCCTGCTCGTGGTACCTACGGTCTCTAAATGTACTATGGGAGGTAGAGCCTTCAGTTATCTGGCCTGCTCGTGGTACCTACAGTCTCTAAATGTACTATGGGAGGTAGAGCCTCCAGTTATCAGGCCCCTCCCCTTTGGCATAATCTACCAGTCAGGGAGGCAAACACACTGTGCTTTTAAGAATAGACTTAAAGATTCATTTTTGATAAATCTTGTAGTTAGGGCTGGCACAGCTATGGACCAGCTCCTAGTTATGCTGCTATAGGCTTAGACTACCGGGGGAACTGGCATCTTAAGCTCCTATCTCTCCATCTCTCTCTCTCTGTGCATTCACATCATATTACTGCATGTCACTATCTGTAAAGCTTCATGTACTATGTAAGTTACTAACCACATTGACGCTTCTTTTATGACGGCACCAGCAGAGAGCGCAGGCAGTATGACCTGTGTTCACCTACCCAGGGCAGCTCGGCAGCTCCAATGCCCTACAACAGGTTTAGTCAAAGACGTGTACACCTTTAAAGACTTTTCGGTAATGAAAGTGTTCAGTTTGCATCATCGAATCTGTCGTCTGTTAGTAAAAAAACAAAAGACAACACGAGGACTAATCTTACTTTGTTTTTAGACTCTAAGCTCTGTCTGCATGAATGAGGAAGCTCACGAGTCAATCCGACAGCTCTGACAGCTTCCAACAGAGAGCGACACGACTCAACTCGTTACACGCATGAATGAAAACAGGAGATAAAGTGTAAGAAAATGAAGTTCGGATAAAGATCCTGTCGTAGCTTTAAATACTCTGTTGAATGATTTTTAACAGACGGCTGGAGTTGGTTAGAAACTATTTAAAGATGCCTCTCTGGTTTGAGACCAGCATGAGTGCATTGATTAACTTCATATTATAGGATGTCTCCTACTGATTTTAAATCCTTACTCCTTCCATTTGCACTTCAGTAAATGAGTAGTGCTTATCTATGTATATAATAATTCATCATCATTGACCCCTTGTTGAGGGCTGCACAGTGGTGCAGTGGTTAGCGCTGTTAACTCATGGCAAAGAAGTTCCTGGTTTGAATCCCCGTCTGACAGGAGCCTCTCTGTGTGGAGTTTGCATGTTCTCCCCGTGCATGCGTGGGTTCTCTCCGGGTACTCCGGCTTCCTCCCACAGTCCAAAGACATGCTGGTTAGGTTAACTGGTGACTCTAAATTGTCTGTAGGTGTGAATGTGAGTGTGGCTGGTTGTCTGTCTCTATATGTCAGCCCTGTGATTAGCTGGCGACCAGTCCAGGGTGTAACCCCGCCTCTTGTCCAATGACAGCAGAGATCTGCTCTAGTCCCCGCGGCCCTGAATGGGAAAAAGCGGTATAGATAATGGATGGCTCTCTGATTGTTAAGCTCCCTCTCATAGCATCTGTTGCTGGGCTTCTTCCAGACTTCTTCCAAGGGTCAATAAGTTTAAATTAAAGTTTGAGAACAAGTGTGAAAAATTCAGCAACATCCAGTGATGATGTCGGAGAGCCGTGCCCCCCCCCCCCCCCCCATGGGTGTAAAACTACTTAGATGTAAGTTTGTACATGACAGCAACAGTGTAGGTGTCTCCTTCTCTTTACACATAAACACCTGTGTGTTCGTCTATCTGTCCTCATCCATTTGCTCTCAATAAGCAGAAACTGTGTTGAAGTATTCATATTTATTCATGTTTTATATGTAGTGTTGCATAATGTGGAGCAACTGGATAATGTGGTATCTAAATGTTTGTATCTTTATCCCCCTCTTGTGGCGACATCAGGCAGCTTCTTGATATTTATTTATGTGTTATTTGTCAGGGACAACATTCAACCACTGTTACATCTAAAGTGCAATGATACAGAGGACTTGTAGCCGTGGCCAATGTGCAGTCTTTGTCCCTCGTTAGGCTTTTAGGAACACACATGATGAATATATACATCCATCCCTCCATTATCTATACCTTTTTCCCATTCGGGGTAACAAGGGGCTGGAGCAGATCCCTGCTGTCATTGGATGAGAGGCGGGGTTACACCCTGGACTGGTCGCCAGCCAATCACAGGGCTGACATATAGAGACAGACAACCAGCCACACTCACATTCACACCTACGGACAATTTAGAGTCACCAGTTAACCTAACCAGCATGTCTTTGGACTGTGGGAGGAAGCCGGAGTACCCGGAGAGAACCCACGCATGCACGGGGAGAACATGCAAACTCCACACAGAGAGGCTCCTGTCAGACGGGGATTCAAACCAGGAACCTCCTCGCTGTGAGGTGACAGTGCTAACCACTGCACCACGGTGCAGCCCATGATGAAGATATCCAGAGTGTTATTAAGGGTTTGGTTATCTTTCAACAACATACGCTGCATTGCTGATTGGTTGGCCTGGCCCCGAACAGTTACACAATATGAAAGTGTGAAAAAATCACAGCGTGCACGTACAGCTGGGCGGCCTTAGTTGGTTAACAAGATCTTAAAGTGGAGAGCAATTCAAATGAGTCTTTCTGATTTATGCTTCAAATTTGAATTGGGAATCAAAGACGACACCTCGATATTTAAACTGATTGACAGTTGTTGTAAAATCACAGAGAAGCACAGAGTTTATTTTGCACAGTTCAGAGTTGAGCCGCTGTGACACACCGGCCGATCGCCTCTTCAACGCCTCTGCTGCCGGGTCTTTGATGATACGTGGATAATCAGGCTTCTGAAAACTCAACAAATACACCAAGATATGATTTAAAGATGTTAAAACATGCTGAACAAAAGGGCACAGCGCTGAACTCAGAATAAACTCTGTTACATCGTTTTATTTCTCAAATGTACCGTCACAGTTTACAACACAGCTTTAGATCTGGATACATCAATGAATGTCATACCAAATTACAGGTTCATCATAGTGTCCTGGACTCGATCTCCAAACTCCCTGAAGCTAAACCGGCTTTACGTTCACCTTTAAACAAATGGGAAAAAAAACATACAAAAAGACGAGTACAGACTCCTGAAACACAAAGAACGAGTCGAACTACGTGTCCTCTCATAAACCGTGATGAATCCCTCGACTGTCAGTGATGTCTGAATGAAAAGGTCGAAGCTCTGTGGAGATACGAAGGCCTATCCATGCAGGTGTGTGTGTGTGATACATTTCATTTAGACGTAGGAGCTGGAAGATCGACTCACGTTGACTTCTACAGAGAGGAGGATCTGCTCAGAGCATGCACATCGGAGAAATGATATGTTCAACCTCTTTTGTTTTGTCGTTGCAGCAGCAGCTCATCACTCAGCAACACATTTATTTTCTACTTCAACGTGAGGAGATCCAGGACAGACATGATCAATCAATCACCTATCTATCCAAACAAAGAACGAAACAAAAAAAGCCACGATCGGTTACTGAGTTGATTTAAAATGCAGTTTTTTTTTAAACAGAGCCAATCACACAACACATCTGAGGTCGACTCCACCAGGTAACGATTCTGTGATGGACGCCACCAGGTGACGACTCTGTGATCGAGACACGTTACATCTGTGATCAACTCGAGCAGGTGACAACTCTGTGATCGACACCACTGGGTAACGACTGTGATTGAACCCATCTTTGTGTGAGACACGTCACATCTGTGATCGACGCCACCAGGTAACGACTCTGTGATTGAGTCACATCTGTGATCGACGCCACCAGGTAACGACTCTGTGATTGAGTCACGTCATGTCGGACACCACCAGGTGACGACTCTGTGATCTAACCCCTATTGGTTGGGGGTTCGCTGCTGCTGCATTGTTGCATCAATAAATAATCAATCAATAAATAGATCAATAGTTACTCATGATTGTAAGACTCTATACAGAATATTTGAAGGTTAATCTGTGAATACTTCCACTATTTACATCAGCACGATATATATATATATGTATACTGCACACACACACACTGCGTGCACGCAGGTCACACACGCAGGTCCCACACATACACACACACTGTATAAACACAGGTCACACACACTCTCCTGCTTGTACAAACACATGCACACCGAATGAAAACGTACAAAGACGTCCGTCCAACTTCAGCTCTGTTAATGTTCACAGGTCCAGTCACAGAATCACACGACACTCAGATACACAGAAACTCTTCAAACACAGACACACTCTCAGCGGCAGCTGTTTGTGCACGATGAACTGTCAGATCCAGTCAATGTTTCAAATACATTTCATTTATGTGAATCGCTCCTCTTGAGATCATGGCTTCTGTAATGAGTGCAGAAAGTAAATCTAAAATAACCCGCTCGCATCCAACGTATTTCAGGAGAGCACATCAAAATCTCAAACTTTCCCCTTTTTTCTGAGTCTGAGTTTGTTTGCCTGAAGTCACTGAAGAAGGGCTGTGCCCGAAACATCTGTCATCTATAAATAAGAGTAGAAGT
The DNA here is from genome assembly GCA_020745685.1 of Tautogolabrus adspersus. Classification (NCBI taxonomy): domain Eukaryota; kingdom Metazoa; phylum Chordata; class Actinopteri; order Labriformes; family Labridae; genus Tautogolabrus; species Tautogolabrus adspersus. The sequence goes on along the minus strand of CM036550.1, from coordinate 27,304,558 downwards.
TTAAAGGAAGAATGTGCGACATGTTCCACATCAATATATCAGAAGTCTGTGTAAATGTGTCTCTGAGTCCTGACTGTCTACAATGAGGGAGAAGCTCGAGTCTCGCTGGCTGTGTTGTTGTCAGAGCCGTGTTTACATGGACGGGACGGCCGGCTCCTCCCCTTGTGTATAAAAGCTGTTTTAGTCAAGGACTAGAGAGAAGAAGAAGAACATACTCACTGATTATTTGAATGTCATGTAAGCGTTTGACTCATTCTGTGTCAATTTACATGCAACATGAAGCTACGAGCTAACTAAAGAGCACTATCATTAGCCCGCTAACACAACAATGCAGGACACAGGTGATTGCAGCTCAGGCCATGGACTATTTTGTCCACCGCTTGCACTTACACCTTCATGTGAATGCGAGTGGAGGGGGGATGGAGGTGTGTCTCAGGAGGAGAGCGGAGGCTTCAGTATGGAGGAGGTGTGGCCAAACAGCAGTTTGTTTTGGTTTCATGCTGGAGCTCAAGGGCGACACCTACTGGATCAAAAAGTCGTACATTCTTCCTTTAAGATTTCGGTGTGCTGTGACGAGTGCAGATGTAATATGTGAGCTGCAGTGCAAAAACTAAAACCTGCTGTCTGCTGTAAAAACAGGCTTTATGAGTGGGTGTGTATTTGACTTACTGTGCTTCTGCAGCCAGCCTCTAGTGGACACTCGAGGAACTGCAGGATTTTGCACTTCACTTAATTTTTCAGAAGAAGTTAGACTAATCCTTTACTAAGGTTTGGGTTTTTGCAGTGAGGAGCTGAGGGCTCTGGTTGAAGGTTTTTCATGTCAACATGTGAGAGGCTGTGCCGTGTACAGAAAGGAAAAACATGAAGGATCGAATGTTTGCCACCTTTCAGCCTCTCAGTGATTTCAGTCCACCAAAGTAATAGTCCACGTAGAAGCTGAGCAGTCTTGTTGTCACGATAACAGATTTTTAAAAACGTAATTATGATTCAAGTAAAAATCAAATGTATCTATTCTACAGAAAACAAGGGGACGTCCTAGGCGCCCAATATTTGGTCATTTCTTATTTTTATAAACCATCGAATACAAGCAAACCCCTGCACACCGTTTTATCTGCATAAAACCATGGTAACGAAACATCGCCAACTTATTAATGCAATTTAAAAAGAGATCTTTCCCAACGTGCTCGCTGCAGCTTTTGGTTAAAGATGTTGTAGATCTGTGGGAGCTTTTAATATAAGATCTGGTCAAATTCACAAAATGTTTACGATATCAATATCTGCATGTATGGTCTGGGCACTTCCATCGCTGTGTTGCTGAAAGGTGCTAAACAGTTAAGTATGTTTGACCCTCTAATATGAGTTTCTTTATAAACATGAACAAGGAAAACCAAAGGCTGACTGGAAGGTACACGAGTACGAAGATGTGTGTAATGAGGTGTAGTCTAAAGGACGTCACATCTGAAAGGAATGATGACAGGTTGTCAGATCAGGAATGGATTATTGTTTTGGTTGGCCGCCTCCCCCGACCCGCTCCCTGGGATCCACTGCTGCTGCACTGAGACTCCACCCCCTGCGTGTGGAGTGGATCCTCCAAACTGAGCTCCTGCTGGCCAATTCCCTCCAAAGACACCGGACTGATCCGTACCTTTTCCCCAAAAGAGAGGGTCTGACAAGGGATTCCCAACCAGAGATCCAGCCTGTATCCCCACCCCCCTGCAGTCTTGGTTCATGTTAAGTCCCATTTGTGGATTCCCTCCTACTGAAGCGGATTGTACAACTCCAGTTCCTGAATACGTCGGAGTCAGCTGACTCGACTGAGGCATACTGAAGCCTGAATAAGACCATCCCGTGGTTTGGGATGGTGGCTGAAATAGTGGAGTTTCATTGGAAGGAGAAGCTGCTGCAAAAGTGGGAGCCAAAGTGGAACCAAATGGACGGCAGTATGGGGCTGAACTTTCGTGAAGGGACATCCCTGCAGCAGCAGAACCTGATCCGACCACAGGGCCGGATGTCATGGCCCGGTCTTTGAAAGCGCCTGGGAAATCAGGAGGAGTGACAGGAGGATGGAGGGACGAGGGGAAGGAGGCGGGATTTACAGTTTGAAGCATTCCAGCAGAGAGAAAATGCACCAGAGCAGAGAGAGGGGTGAGAAGGGTTAAATATCTGCTGGTTAATACACACTTTACTAAACTGCACTAATGCTCACACACACACATACACACACACACACACACAACATCTATACACTACAGTGAGACCACAGCGGAGGAGGGTCGGTTTGGCTAAACACAGAATCACAATAAAGTTTTCCAAACAAACATACTGATTAATATCTCTCTCTGTCTCTCTGTGCACCAAAGACTTCAGCTCGACGACGGTGGATTGCATTTGAAACATTACCAGGAAATTGCAGATTTTTTATCAACTCAGTGATTTTCCAGTCTTTGAGGTTGATCATGCATCCATTCGAATCAAGTGCCCCACAAACGACTCTGTCCAAACACGGTATCCTTCACCCAGAACAAAGCAATCTGTCCGTCCTTACCGATGGCGTGTGTCTGTTTGGCCAGCACATTAACGGGGGGTTGCTGTTTGGGTTTGGGGTTAGAGGAAAATAGATCGTCCAAGTCGACAAGCGACGCCCCGGCAGTGCCCAGAAATGAAGCAGTCTTTCTGTAGAACTCCTTTTCCTGCGCCGCACGAGTTCCTGCAATACAATAAAGGTCCAATTCTACTCTAAAAGGAGTTTTCTTTTTGGGGGACAGGTCAGGGAGGAAAGAGAGAGCAAAGCGGAAGAGAGGTTTAGTCGATTAAGATTGTTAGCCAACTGCAAAGTGATGGGAGGATGGAGGTGAAATGGAAGATAGCAGTCACATGTTAAAGCTTATATTAATACATTAAAGCAGAGGAAAAGGTTCAGAGACATTTTCAGGTTCCTTATTGTTAGCTTAGACGATACGTTAAATATAATCTTAAATGTTAACAAAGAGCGGAGAAGAATGATTGAATTCTTGTTATCAAGCGTTTGATCCCTTAGTACAAAGAGAAGTGTGAGGAACAATGGATGGATGAGAGGAATGTATGCATTCAGATCAAATATTAAGTGCAGTCTACCTGTTCCGTTGCTAGGGGCATCGCTAGGGGCTCCCCATGGATCCGCTTTTTTAGATGCCCCGTCTCCGAAGGGGTCACTAGATGGGGACGAGTCTGAGGGTGGAGCAGGTGCACCCCACGCATCGCCCGTGCTAACTGGAGCTAAACGGGAACAGAGCAGGCAGAAAGAGTTGTCTTCTTGGCTACATACTGTATGTTGCTATTACACATGTATTTATGGTTCAGTGTTAATGGTTCCTTCACAGTTACCCAACGCCATGTGCACTAATGCCCCTCCCCATACCATCCCGGATGCTGGCTTTGAACTGAGCGCTGATAAAAGGCTGGGTGGCCACTCTCCTCTTAAGCCCGATAGGGGGGTCCAAGATTTCCAAAAAAAGTCAAATTTGACTCATCAGACCTCTGGACAGTTTCCTACTTCACTGCAGACAATTTTAAATGAACCCCGACCCTAGAAGGCGGCGCACTCTGGACCTGGTTTATATACGGTTTCCTCCTTGCATGGCAGAGTTTAGCTAGCATTTGTGGATGCAGCAAAGAACTGTGTTCACAGACAATGGTTTTTGGAAGTGTTCCTGAGCCCCTATAGTGGGGCAGGTAGGGATGTAACGATTCACTCAACTCACGATACGATTCTCTCACGATTTATTTTGACAGAATCGGGAGGTGATTGGAGCTTCTCATTGTGGTGTTGATTAGATGCTGCATCATGTTGGTTGTGCTATGTGTGTAGTTCTCTGTCTTGTTGCAATATTTGCACAGTTTTTGTCTCGTCTGTTATCTTCTCACCTCTTTCATTTTCTGTCTTGGGAAGCAAAAATGTTTCCACTGCCATGATAAGGCCTTCTTATTACAACCAACCGCCTCTGCTCTACAGCTGCTGACCCTCACGATATTACTGTGATTCATTTTTCAGAGTACCGATTCGAACCTTGACACCTTTGAATCGATTTTTAACTGCCTCACGATTAATCTTTATATCCCTAGGGGCAGGGGCTACTTCAATCTCCTTAGTGTGTGCATGAAGAAACCACACCAAAGTACTGATAGAAGCAACATACCCATGTTTGGAGAATTTCATTGGCTACAAGAAATATCAGTCATTGGCACAGTTGCGTGCAATTGGCCGTCAGAACAGGGGGAGGCACATCCTTTCATTGGCTGTTACAGGCTGTTATGAGGTGTCACCAAAAGGTCCGCGGATTAGCGGAGTGTTATGAAGCAGTTTGTGGATCTTTATGGATTTAATGTGTTTGGATTAAATCTTTTACTGGATTTAAATCGTGGGGATTTAAATTGTTTTGGTGTATTATTATGATCAGGAGAGTTCAGTAAATGTTCAAATGGTTACAAGACGCTGTTTGTCGCTGGTCTGACAGATGCCCAGATTGTGGCTGCTGTGGTTTTTCTGACCCTTACTCACTGAGCCATCAGTGTGTGTGCCTGCTGTATTGGACATGTGTAATGTTTATAGTTATTGTACACTATAGGCAAAATCTGACGAATCAGGGCAGACTATGTAAATCCTTAGTCGGGGAAAGGCATAGTTTTTACAGACACCAGTATCGGATAAATGCAAAGCTCTTCTATAGGTTTCACAGACTGACAACATGAAAGATGAACATGAGGAGAATATATAATATAATATGGGAGCTTCAAGATTGATTTGTGTTGCCTTTATTGGATTGGACAGTGGATAGGAAACCAGGGAGAGAGATTGGGGATGCAGGAAAGGAGCTACAGGCCAGGTTTGAACCTGGGCAGTCCGCTTGGTGGACTATAACCTCCATACATGGGGCGCGACCTGACTGCTAGGCCATCTGCACCACAACTGTGTCTGTTTTTCATGCAGGGTTTGAGGGTCGTAGATCTGCAGCCATCAAATATTGGTTGTTGGCCTTGTCCCTACATACAGAGATTATTGGATATTCTGAGTCTTTTAATGATAATATCTGCTGTACATGATGAAATCCCCTTCTTCACCATTACATGTTAAAAAAACATCTTAGAGTGTCATCAGACAAATGTGTTGCCACGTTCTACATGAGATCTTAAAACATTGATCTGTGTGTTTCTTACCTGTCGATCCCCAGGGGTCATTGTCCGGTTTGGATGCATCCCCAAATGCATCCGAGCTTTCAACAGGTGAGGTTGCGCTTGTCCCAGCTCCCCAGGGATCTCCACCCTTAGCTTCATTTGGAACAGATGGTGCCCCCCAAAGATCTGAACTGCTGTCAGCTGGAGGGCTAGTAGGGGCTCCCCATGCATCTGCACTGCCTTGGGGTGAGCTCAGCAGAGGGGTGTTGAAAGGATCTGAGGCACCATCTTTTGGTGGGCTAGATGGCACTGCAAACGGGTCCTCTTTCGAGGGCGCTGTTGGTGCAGCAAAAGGGTCGTCTGTAGTAGGTTTGGATGATGCTGAGAAAGGATCCTCCTTGTGTGGGGTTGTTGGAGAAGCAAAAGGATCCTCTTTTGTTTGCTTGGTTGGTGCAGAGAAAGGATCTTCTTTTGGTGGTGTTGTTGGTGCAGTGAAAGGGTCGTCTTTTGCAGCTTGGGATGGTGCAGAGAATGGATCCTCTTTAGGTGGTGTGTTAGGTGCTCCAAAGGGATCATCTTTGGGCGGTGTAGTTGGAGAAGCGAAAGGATCGTCTTTTGTTTGTTTGGTTGGTGCGGAGAAAGGATCTTCTTTTGGTGGTGTTACTGCAGCAAAAGGGTCGTCTTTTGCAGGTGGGGATGGTGAAGAGAATGGATCCTCTTTTGGTTTGGTTGTTGCAGAGAAAGGATCAGCTTTAGGTGGTGTGCTAGGTGCTCCAAAGGGATCATCTTTGGGCGGTGTTGTTGCAGTAAAGGGGTCGTCTTGGGAGAGCTTACTTGGTGCAGAGAAAGGATCAGCTTTAGGTGTCGTTGAAGCAGTGAAGGGGTCGTCTTTAGGGGCACAAAATGGATCATCTTTAGGGGTGTTAAATGGATCATCTTTTGGAGCGTTGAACGGGTCATCTTTTGGAGCGTTGAACGGGTCATCTTTTGGCGCGTTGAACGGGTCATCTTTTGGAGCGTTGAATGGATCATTATTAGAGGAACTGAAAGGATCCGGTTTATCTTTTGGAGCAGTGAATGGATCTTCTTTGTCTTTCGGTGCACCGAAGGGGTCTGAACTATCTTTTGGTGCATTGAAAGGGTCGTCTTTTGATGCGCTAAATGGATCAGGTTCGTCCTTTGGTGCTGCAAAGGGATCTTCTCCATTCTTTGGCTTAGCAAATGGATCTTCTTCAGTTTTTGGGGCTGCAAATGGATCTTCTTCTGTTTTGGCTGGAGCCCCCCAGGGATCACTGTTTGCAGGTGTGTCAGTTGTGTCAGGTTTTGCAGGCGTGCCCCATGGATCTGTAGCCTCTTTAGGTTCTTTGGGGGCTCCCCATGCGTCTTGTTTAACCTCCTCCTCCTCCTCTGCTTTCTCTCCTCCCCAGGCCGCTGCTTTAGATCCTTCGGCTTTGGCTGCGTCCTCCCATTTCAGCTCTTCCTCACTCATCTTGGCCTAAAGTATGAAAAATGTGAAACAAGAAAATTAAACAGACTTACTTGTGGCTTCATGAGTGGTGTCATTTATACCCCCCATTTACAGAAACTGTAATTAGCATTTGATTAAGAAGATTTGGTTCTTATTCTGCAAATCCCTACCGGCAGGTCTTCCTACATGCACTATCAAACCCCTGCAGATGATCCAGAACGCAGCAGCACGACTGGTCTTCAACCTACCTAAAAGAGCTCATGTCACTCCGCTGTTCATCTCCCTCCACTGGCTCCCAGTTACTGCTCGTATCAAATTTAAAACTCTGCTGCTCCCTTACAAAACAGCCACAAAACCTTTACCTTACCTAAACTCTATAATCCAGGTCTACACTCCCTCCCGCCTACTACGCTCTGCCAATGAAAGGGGTCTGACCCAACCTTACCAACAGGGTCCTAAGTCTCTAACTAGACTATTCTCATCTGTCGCCCCCTGGTGGCGGAGTCCAGCCTTGTCCATAAATGTGGTCCCAGAACCTTCATTTGTATGGTGATGATCCTAACAACACATTTAGTTTTGTCATGTTGTCGTAGTGGCTTAAAATGTACCCTTCTCTCTGCTTCCTTCTTCTCTTCTTCCTGTCTGAGACGCTCTTCTTTGCGGGCAGCAAAAGAAGCAGTCAAGTCGGCCACAGACGGTATGTTGTCTAACGATGGAAGCCCTGATGTCCCGGCTACATAGCATGGCTTGTAGTTGGGATCCTTGACAACGTCGGTGGATGAGGCTAGTTAAAGAGGGAGAATTTAAATGAAGAGATTTTAAACGTAAGCTGTTAAGCATCAAGACTTCAGGACGGAGGGGCTCACCAGCAGAACCTTTGGATGTCTTCTCTCTGGTCTTGACGGCAAAGTCTCTCTCCTCCTTTAGTTTGTCATCGTCCTCCATGAGAACAAGGACAACCTTGGCCTTCTCTCTCACATTTGTCCCCTACGACAGAAATGCTAATGTTAGAATTTGATTTGGCCCTGAGCATTTAAAAAAAGTCCTGCTACAGGTCTCACAAAGATATAAGATAAGAGAATCCTTTATTGATCCCAAGCGGGGAACTTCAAGTGGAAAATGGCCAAATATAACATAAACTTGTCAATGAAGACTTTTATCACTTTTAATGGAGTCTAGCAGGAAAGTTCTGTGAAGCCTTGAAGGCTTCTGAATTAAATGTCCTTCTGTCTTCTCCAAATGGTTAAAAGATGTTGTTTGTTTATCAGTGGTCTGACAGATGTGTAGATTGTGGCTGCTGTGGTGGTGTGACCCACACACACGGGCCATCAGCAAACTTGAAGCTTGATCCAAAGGCAACTGGACTGGTTGAAGATTTTCAAGCTCTTCAGACTTTGGATCAAGCTTCGGATTTACCATGATCGGATGACAGAACCTACACAGACATCTGAGGGTGAATCCCTTTTCATTCCTGAGTTGTTAACATTAGCCTAAAGATTACAGTAAGTATAATAATACTGATGTAAGATAGCCTTTAATGGATAACCTTAATGCATGAGATGCAAACTTCTAATGGATACTAAAAGGTTGCATGCTGTGGACACTAACAGGAAGTATGCATCACCTGATCTTTGCCGTCCTTTTCTACAAAGCGGTACTCAGTGAGGGCTTTGACGATGTAGATGCTGTCTTTCATTTTCAGAAGCACACGATCGTCGCCGGTCTTTAACAGGTACTCCAGCAGCGTCAGGGACTGGTTTGAAAAAGCATGACAATGAAAAAAATAGAGCATGACAGATTAATCGGCCAGCGGATAACATCGGCCGATATTAGCATTTCCAGTGACTATCAGTATCGGCTAATTTTATCTCTGATATGCGCCGATATTACTCGATTCATTCAGCAGTCAAATAGCATTCATTTGAGTTTCATTGTATTACACTAGCAGTTCTCTGTCACCAGCAGAGGGTGCTATATGGATTACAAGCATCATCACTCTGCACTACATGCTCAGTCACTTTCCAGTTGAGTGACCATCTTGTCTTCATGAAATATCTTTTCCACAAGTGTTTGATAACTGCATTTGAGGGACCAAAGCAATAAATGTCCTGATCCATGATAATGACCCTCAGATTGCTGTTTAAAAAACATACCAACAGAGTACGGGGCTTGCTGTTCATTGTTTTCATTACCTTGTGAATGTGTCTCCAGTTTTTGTCATCTTTCAGCCGTTTCCATAGCATCGTCATGATCTCGTTGCATGCCACCACATTGTAGGTCAGATCCGAGATGTCGGCCATCTGAGTGCTCGATGGACCCCATGGGTCGTTAGATGTCGCCTCCCTCACCTAAGAAAGACACAAAGCAAGACGTGTCAATGTGCCAAGTGGCTCCTCCAAACACCACCAAATACTGCAATCAAATCCAACACGGCTTTGCTTCAGGTTTTTTTTTTCATGCCAGTGATATTCCAGTGTTATTTCTTACTAATAAATAGGTACACGTCTGTGCCCACCCTACCTGTCCTGTGGCCCGTTCAGCATTCGTCATGCAATGATTTGTATGTGGCAGTTTTTGCATAGGGGTCTGACTTGCTGTTAGCTTTTCCCAGTAGAGAAGACTTGCTCTTAGACACATAGGTGATGAGAAGACCAGTTCTTTTAAGTAAGCAGCAAGTTTACTTCACTCCACAAACCAGTTATCACGAGGTGTTGCAGCGATGGAAGCGGGCAAGAGAACTGGTTCAGATAGAAGTGATTGTACCCGACCTAAAAAGCCTCTGCATGTTTCTAATAAGCTCCACGAGCAGAAACGTGCTCAAACTAGGATCAATATTGGAGATGCTTTTGAAAAATGGAGAGAGGTTAGAACGCAGAAAGGTTTACAGACCGATGCAGAGCTGGATAAACACTGAAGCTTCAGTGTCCACCACATGGTGACCTGCGTGAGCATCCACTCTAGAGAGGAGGGGGCGGGGAGACAGCTCTCTACAATGTTTAGAATCTGGACTGCAGTACCCATTTTAAACACTAGGTGTCAGAGTTACATATTACTCCTTTAAATGCATTAAAATACATTTTATATTCTGCTCGAGGAAAAATGTAGGTTAAATAATGGTTATAGTGGGGATTAAAGTTGATTGATAACTTTTTCTCTTACCTTGACCTCGGCCTCAGAGTAGTTCTGGACCAGGTTCTTTAGCTGTCTGCGGAGCATAGAGGACGTCATGGTGCCTGGGTAGGAGGAGGTGGTGTATCAAACCACCACAAGCTGATATAGAAAAATAACTATTAATAGTGCTGCATGCTCCCAGATTACCAGACAAATAGAAGAAGACCTTCACAAGCTTTCACCATACTCAAACACAAAAACTCGTACCTGTTTGGAGTCTGTCTGAGCTGTTAAAGATGTGTTTTCAGGTGGCTTGAGTGCAGCTGCTGGCTCAATGAGCGTACATCCTGCTAGTGTCCCTTCCTCCTGACTGCATTGGTTTGTCTCTGGATGTCAGAAACCGGATCTCTCACCTGCAGGTAGGAGACAGTAAACATTAAAAAAAGAGCTGAGGCATGAGGTTGGCACCGAAACACTACCGCAAGCAGATGATTATATAAACATGACTGCAAAGCAAGATTGTAGGTGTGTCTACACCTGCTGCTGTGTGAGCCTGGGTGTCAGTTTGTCATCATCACTGCGACAAACACATATCCAGTAGTGTAGTAGTACCCGTAGAAGTGGGTATACTCTTTAAATCCCAAATGGTTTTTTTTAAGTGTGCCGTCCAGCAGAGTATAAACTGCCTCTGGTATTAACAGTGACATGTCAAACTACTCTTGAATATTTAGTCAGTGTATAGCCAATTAGACAGAGAAAGGAGGGTCATCACTTCAGTGTCCCAGGACAAAAAATGCAGCATACTCATGAATATTGTCAGTCATCAGTTAATGGTGTGGATCAAATGAGATTTAGAAGTGGGTATACCCTATGGAGACTAAAAAATAGGTGGGTATACAGTATAGAGTTGCTGACCACGTGAAGGCCACCGATGTAGAAGATGAGGTCACCGAAGGCGGCAGCAGTGGCAAAGCAGCGGCTGGTCTTGCGCATGGCCATCTCCACCCAGGTGGACACCCAGTGGTGTAATGCAGGGTATACGCAGGTATACAGAGTATACCCACTTATTTGTGTAGTCTCCATAGGGTTTACCCACTTCTAAATCCCCTCTGATTCACACCATTAACTGATGACTGACAATATTCAGGAGTATGCTGCATTTTTTTTCCTAGGGTGTTGAAGGGATGACTTTTCCTCCTCTGTTTCTAATTGGCTCATATACACTAACTAAATATTCAAAATGTCACTGTTTACAACAGAGACCGTTTATCCTCTACTGGACAGGCCACACACAAAAGGGGGGGGGATAAAGAGTATATCCACTTCTTTAGGCACCACTACACCACTGGGTACTCCGTATACCCTGCGTATACCCTGCACTACACCACTGCACATATCCTCCTCTGAGTTAGCATCCGAGCTAAGCTAAGCTAAGCTACAAGCTAGTTAGCTGTCAGCATTCTGGGGTCTGTGTGAGAAAAATACACGATGAAACCTCATTTAGATTACACCTTCATAGTAAGTGTGAGCGGTAGTCACTGTAGGTCGACGTGTTTGTAAGTATCGTGTCTGTCAGGAGTTCGTGTTTTCAGGACCTCGGACAGCGACAGAAGACAGCTAGCTGGCTAACGGTCGAGCGTCGCCAAGCGAGCAGGAGTCCGTTTAAACGCCGGGGTTTGGCGCTTTAAATGCGGCTAAAATGTCGAGAAACGGCTGCTATACGTAGATTAAAACATCACTCCCATCCTCGTGTTATTATTCGGATATTTGCAGCACAAAATAAAGCACAAACCCCGAGTAAGAGCTTCAGGAATCTTCGAGGAGACGACACCGCTCGTGATGAGTCGTTCGTGAACGAGTCGGCTAAATGAACCGTCTCCTTTAAGTGAATCAGAACATCGGAGTTGTTTTTCATCCTATTCTTCATTCCGGATATGAAGCTTGATTATTTAACGTTTTTTGTAACATCATCTAGCTGATAACACTTAAAAAGTCTACTTTGCTGTTTTTACACTAAGAATTATTTCGGAGTCGAGAGATCCGGTCCTGAGCTGAGCTAAGCTAAATGATCCGACTCACTGAAAAGAGCCGATATTCCCATCACGGGACACGACAACACGGTTTCCGCTTCCGCAGTTTCAGCACCTCCAAATTCACGCCCCCTGTGTTTATGGGTTACCTTTTATTCCTGTCAACTTTATAGAAGTTAATACAAATTTACAAACTGTAAGGCAAACATTTACTACATTCATACAACTCCTTGAAGCAGAATAAACAGACATAACTTAAGAAAATAAAAGCATGCCACAAATAACAGAATACAGTATTTAATATGAAAATAAATAAACAACAAAGACAAACATAAACAACAACAACAAACATTTTAAGACACTTAATACGTGAGGTCTTTTTAAGTCATTTAAAGGTCACATATTCTGTAAAAACACTTCACCATGTTTCTGAAAATGAAATGAAGCCATCTCATAACCTCTCTGATGCCGCACACACACACACACACACACACACACACACACACACACACACACACACACACACACACACACACACACACACACACGAATAAATGACTCACAACCACGACTCCCACATCAATAACAGTTGATCCAAGATGGCGGCCGAGGGAGAGTACGAGTCGATTCTGTGCGTAAAACCTGATGTCAACGTTTACCGCATCCCACCGCGAGCTTCAAACCGCGCATACAGGTAAACACCTCCACGGTGGGTCGTTAACGGTCCCGTGAAATGTGGTGTAACGGTGTTTACTGTCGCTCGGTGCGAGAAGAAACCATCAAAGCCCGCATTATTTCGAGTCCCCGGCTCTGTGCGGTGTGTGTGTCAGACCACAGATGGACTCGGTGTGTTCGGTTGTAAAGTAAAGGTTCGTTGCGTGGTTTCATCGTTCAGGTGAGGCGGTTGAGCTGTCACAGATGTGACTGCGGTATTTGTCATCACACCGGTGTTATGCAGGGAAGTGAATCCCTGTAGAGAACTGCATGCACCTCGCTGAAGTGTTAGAAAAGGGAATACATCTTCTTTCTGGGTGCAGATCTGTGATGACAAATCACCTGATTGAATATACTCAATGAACGTCAACTGTCCTTATTTGTAGGCTCTGTAGAAGACGCATTTTCACCAGCCTGCGTGACTATGACCCGCAAAAAGTGGGCTATTTTACTCTAAAGATTTTGTAGAGTAGAAGGGAGGATGCAAAATATGACAGCGTAGTATTTTAAGGGGGGCCTGCAAAATTCTGCAGTGTAGAAATGGTCTCTTCCATATTTTGAATTGTCCTGCAAGGGTGCATGCAATTCTCAGCAGGGATGCATTTCTCGGTGTAACAACTGGTCGATACAGGCGGTTTGCCAGGACAGTATGGGCATCGCTCTGGTGACAGCTTGGATGGATGCTTGTCCTCTGTTTCCCACAGAAAACATGCAATAGGTGTTATCAGGGTTTTCAGTGAGCTCAGTTTGTGCTTCATTTTGTCGATACAGATGAGAAATGTTTGCTGCAGACGCCAAGGCGTGTTTTTAAGAGAGTCTTCAAACAATTAGGAGTGTCAGAAATCACAGATAACTGACAAACACTTATCCCTCCAAACACTCAGTTTGTTGTTAGATAGTATGTTTGTTTTAATTCAGATCCCCAGTTCCTCAAGTGTCTGTGATACTGTCATAGAATGATAAAGGTGATGGGGAGGACTGAAAACCTCTCCCTACAGCCTGCATATGAGCAGTCTGTTCTCAGACTGGCACAGAGAGTGTTGTCTGACCCGTCTCACATCCTCCACTCTGAGTACGAGCTTCTACCTTCTGGCAGACGATACAGAGTCCCCCGATGTAAACTGAACTGTTTAAGAACTCTTTTGTTCCCACGTCAATACAAATTCTAAATAATGTTTTGTAAGGCAGTGTGGGTTGTGCAATAGCGTCATGGTGTCCCTGTAGGTTTTTATATTTTCTTACCTTTGTTACTTTATCTCTCGTGCTGTGTTTCTGCAGATCTTGTGCAATACATGTTGTGTTGTTCTGTGTCATAATTTCCCTCTCTGTTTACATGTGGATGTGGTTTTTCTATTGTTTTTATTGATTGATTCGAGTGGAAGCAGCTGAATGTTTGGCAGCACTTTGAGTCCAAGACAAATTTCCCCAAGGGGACAATAAAGTGTATCGTATCGTATCGTAAATGTTGCACACTAAAGGAACTTCCAAGCGTGAATGGGTTTTATAATAATTATTTTACTTCGTTCTCTGAAATACAGAAACACGAGCACATCAATTCAGCGTGGCTGCTTATAGAGAACAAACCAAATGCTGTATTTTTGTAGGTCAACCCGGAAGTAGCATCGCCATGAGATCTATTGAGAATTCACCTATTGGATTTTTGCATTGGATTTTGGATGATTGCAGAAAATAAGCTCTGTGGCAAACACACGTTTCTGATGAGTAGACGTTTTGTTCAGCAGGATCATCTTCACAAATGAATGTTAATGCAGCCGACAGAAGTAAAAAGCTAACGTTATGCTACAAGCGAACTACACCACGGTCAGATGATTTTGTCGTCACTACCGTTATGTTTCAGACGATCGTTTTGACAAGCTAGCAAAACCGTAGCTTAATAAATTGTTTATTAACCTAATATTTGCCTTAACCCAAAGATTAAACCTACAGGAGACATCACTTCTTATTTTAACTTCAATCAGATTTTTGTCCGGCGTGATGACGTTTAATGTCCCCGACAACCACTGTGGTCTCATTTAGCCACTTGTTAGCAACCGCCTTTTTTTTTAGAAGCGTAAAAACTTCAAAATTCACAAGTGGGGGTATTACCTAACGTAGTTTATTTCGTCTATTTCGTCAACATCTCATAAGCTTGTATTAACCACAGACCTTATTTCAGGCGTTTAACCACAAACCCGTTCTAAATCCCCATTGACTTTGAGAGGCTAGACCCCACGGCGCTAAAATGCTAACTCACTTCTGGTATTTAGGACTCATTCCTTTGGCGCCCTATTACCGGACATCTGGGTCGTCTGAATTATGCACGGCATCAAAGACCCCTATGCTGCCCCAAAAGTGCCTGTGTGAGACTTACTCAACTTTAACCACAAATAAACCTTCCAAAATATTACAGGTGCCTTATAAATATATATCACATTATAGCCCCGTTTCACCAAGCTGTTCGGTTCGGTTCGGTTCGGTTCAGTTCGGTACCCATTTATTGGAGATTCCACCTTCAAAAGTTGGGAATGGTACCAAAATAAGGGATCTGTACCATCCTACTTTTTTGGTACCTTTCTGTTGGGGTGCCAAGGGTACCGATCCGACCCTAAAGGGTCCCTTGTTCACTGTGTCCCTGTTCTTCTTCTTCGTTGAACTTAATTAATAGCGGGCTACACTGTGATGGGCTGCCTAATCATCGTGTTTGTCTCCAGGGCGGCTGACTGGAAGCTGGATACTCCAGACTGGTCTGGTCGTCTGAGGATCACAGCGAAGGGCAAAGTGGCATTCATCAAACTGGAGGACAAAATCTCAGGTGGGACATTTTGTCTAACTGAAGTGATGCTCTTCTCTTAGCCGATGTTCTGTTCAGATGTGCTACCTTGTCCAAAAAATGCTCCCATAGTGGAAACGATAACAGAGAGTATCTGTAACCACGATCAGATGATGCTACCAGAACAAAATCACTTGATATGACTTCACTTCTCACCCCGTGTGAATCATCAGAGGATGGGGAGCCAGTTCTGTGCTCGATTATTGAAGATTTCAGGGGAAGCGTATGTCGATGGAGAGTTATGGAGCGTTCCATTTGATCTCAGAAGTCAGGGATCTCAGGGTGACGCGTTGCTGTTTCGCCGCTTTGCACGACAACAATAAAGACTTGTAGTCTTCAATATGTTAAAAAGATGGCTCACTGTTTTGACAAACTGTAAATCATTTATAATTTTGTCCTGCAGGGGAGCTGTTTGCCCAGGCACCGGTGAAAGAGTATCCTGGTGTTGTGGTGGAAACGGTTAGCGACTCCAGCCGGTACTTTGTTCTGCGGATACAGGATGATAACGGTGAGGACGTGAACGTTAAAAAACACAAGGTCCCTACAAAATTCATTGAGCCTGCCTATTTGAAGACATTACTGTAAGTTACTGTAACGTCACGTCCTCTCTGCAGGTCGCAGTGCTTTCATCGGAGTGGGCTTCGGGGACCGAGGGGACTCCTTTGATTTCAACGTTGCCTTACAGGATCACTTCAAGTAAGCAGCGAGTGTCAGGGCAGAGATTTCTTGCTGCTGTCTTTGAGATGCACAGAACCGCTGAGACAGAGAGTTGCATGCTGTGTGTTTTTTTTCCTGCTGAGATGCGTTGTTTCTTTCTGTGTCTGTGCTGATTGGTGGGTTTGTGTGTGTCTCCCTGCAGATGGGTGAAACAGGAGGACGAACTGAGTAAAAGCTCCCAGCTCGGAGACTTGGGACCAAAACTGGACCTGGGCTTCAAAGAGGGCCAGACCATCACACTCAACATAGGGGTAAAAACCAGTTAGAGACACTTTTTAAAAAGTCCAGCTTTAGTAACACAAGTCTGACTGTTCTGAAGCGTGGAAATGGCGTTGTTGTTGTTTTGTTGCTGGTGGTTTCGTTGTGTAAGAACCTTATTTCGCCTTTATTCCACCAGGAGAAAAACTGGTTTAGATTAAAGATCTCTTACAGGCAGCAGCACAGTGAACACAGTTTCTTTACTTATTTATTGGATAGGACAGTGGATAGTAGGGCAGGGGGAAAAAATCGATTCATTTAAAATCCAGATTCTTATCTTCTGAGATTTTAAATAGATTCTTAACTTCCAAAAATCAATTTGTTTAGGCTAATCGGTCACTCCCTGCTAAGTGCTAAGGCTAGCTCTTTCACTCAGTAGAATTTAGCAGCAAGAAATTCAGCCAGTCTCACAGATGACTGGAGGAGATCCTGAAGTATGGACTAATTAAAAACACAGACTTTGAATCCATGAATCCAGAATAGTTTTGAGTCGAAAATAGATTCTGAATCGAATCGTGACCCCAAGAATTGAAATAGAATCGAAACGTGAGACACCCAAAGACTCCCAGCCCTAGTGGATAGAGTAGGACACAAGGGAGAGAGAGTTTATGGAATGACATGCGGGAAGGAGCCACAGGTTGGACCCAAACCCGGGCCGCCCGCCTGCCTGCCCGGAGGACCACAGCCTCCGCACATGGGGCCGACTTAACGGCTAGGTCCTCTGCACCCCAGTGAACAAAGTTTCCGACAAACAAAAAGCCGCCACACATACAAACTGGGCTGTCAAATGATTCATTTTGTAAAATCACAATGAATCGCTAAATTTCATCAGTTAAATAGTCACATAATAAAACACGAGAACGAAACTCAAACCCACGTGAGATAAAGTCAAATTCAAAAGTGAAACCATTCAAGAAAATCCTTTTTTCTGTCCTTTGTCTCTAGCAAGGTAAAAAGAGGGATAAACCCCGCCCACACGGCTCAAGTGGCTTTGGACTCCTCCCACCACCACCTGGGGGCAAGATAGCTCCTCCTCCTTTGTCAGGCTCATCCAATCACAACATAGTTCCCCAAACAGGAGGCATGGCAACAGGTATGTTAAAAGTCAATAACTTATTTTAGTGTCCGTCATATCAACATTTGTATTAATAATTATTTGTTTATTTATTTGTTTATACGACGGGGACGATGTGAAGGGCCTGTTTACGCTGTTTATGGCAGCGCCGACTTTTAAATCAAAACCAGCGTCCTGAGCACAAAAGGTCAAAATAGTTCAACCTTTGGAACACCGCCTCGCTCGTCAGTGTCACTTCTTCCAAACGAGGGAAGCGGAAGTGCTGTAAGCCGACCTCCGTGACCTAGCAACAGTAAGCGCCGGTGAGAACAAGTGGAAACCTCCAGTGTTGAAAAATGAAGCCAAAACTTTACTGCAAAAAACTGCAGATCCTCGAGTGTCCACTTGGGGGTCGCTGCTAAAGCCCCGGCAGTCACACACACACACCCGTGTTAACAAGCGTTAAACGTTTTGCATAATTAGGGACGTGGCTGATTTTACTGCAAGCTAACACGCTGTAGCCGTTTGTCAGCAGGCTTTAGGCCTGCCTCAGCTCCATCTCGTAGCCCCCCCCCCGTTAATGAGCTTCTTTTAACTGAGTCGAACATTTCAGAGCTGCAGGCTGCAGGAAACGAAAAGTGTGTCAGTGTGTCCTCTTTTTGAATGAGCTGTGTTTCTGTGTGACAGGCTGCCTGTTGGAGCTGGACAGTAGTAACTCCAACACTGTGGTTCAGTCAAACCCGTGCTCGGATCTTTGGGGAGACTTCTCTGCACCTGCCAGGTAGACAGTTAACGCCTGTATCAGACTGTGTGGAGGAACATGTATAGTTTAAATGACATCACTGTGTCATAATAAAGGTCAGTGAGATGTGTAGAGAGTGAAATGATAAAGTGAGCTTACTCTATGATCAGACATTAAGGAAACATGCTATGTTGAAGTGCTGGCTTCTCTGACAACAATGCAGCAGCCAGTATGTCCTCCTTCTAACTTTAGATTCTGGTCCTGAATGCTCTGGATTTGTTTGGACCAGAGAAGGTAGGCGGTTTTAAGGCACCCCCACACGGCCGTTTTGGACGCCCCTCGGTTTGCCAGATATGAGAGCAGTTATCAGGTCAAACCAACAGGTGTTGCAGCGATGGAAGCGGGCAAGAGAACTGGTTCAGATAGAAGTGATTGTACCCGACCTAAAAAGCCTCTGCATGTTTCTAATAAGCTCCACGAGCAGAAACGTGCTCAAACTAGGATCAATATTGGAGATGCTTTTGAAAAATGGAGAGAGGTTAGAACGCAGAAAGGTTTACAGACCGATGCAGAGCTGGATAAACACTGAAGCTTCAGTGTCCACCACATGGTGACCTGCGTGAGCATCCACTCTAGAGAGGGGGGAGCGATGTGTGTGTACCCATTTTAAACACTACCTACGCACCTCAGAGCAGATCATTATTTTATCATTGCAGTGAGGTCTTAATTATCAAAACAATCAACTGTTCTTTAATGACTTTGTGATGTCATCAAAATGTTTGATTAACACTAATCATTCGACTCTCTTTTCAGTTCTGTTCCACCACAATCGAGTCCACAGGACGGCGGAAACTGGATCCAGTTTTGATTGGTCGGCGGTGGCTGTGACATCGTGTATGACTTCCATCTCACCCGCTTCTGTGTCTGTAGCTTCCTGTGCTTCACACCCAGATTAACTCCTAACTGATCCCATCGCAGAGCTGTAAAGACACCTCATCACGTGATTTCATCCAGAGAGAAGCCATGACACCAGAATGAGCCACTTCCTGTTCTGTTTAAGGGCTATGTGTGACGTCCTGTTCTGTGTGTCTGCGTCACCCTCACAGTAGAAGCATCTCTGCACTGAGCTTCAGCTCTGATCTGCTTTCTTTTTGTCAATGCAGCAGCAGCAGCTCCCTCTGCAGGCGCTGTAGAGTACTACAGCTCAGGAAAAAAACATGCTGCAAATGATGAAATGTAAGGCACATATCAAAGAAGAACATTCCAATATTTCCTTATTTATCCTAAAATTGGCACTTAAATCTTTTTTTGTAGTTGTTCGATCAGACTTATTATTTCGTCATTGGCTCACCTGTTTGACTAGAAAGAACACTTTCTGACACATATCGCTCAGTTACCTGATTTGCAAGTCGTGAAAAACGATGGTTTGAACGGCTTCCTCTTCCCAGCCTCACTCTGTGAATCGTGGAGCAGAGCAGCCTCGTCCTTGCGTCTCTTTTCAAAGTCAAAGTCATCTTTGTTGACCATTTCGCCACACGAACCGGACATACAGAAAAATAAAAAATAAACGCTTCTCTACCAAACTACGGTGCAAACTGCAATAGTATAATAAAATACAAATACAGATAAGTGCAAAGATAATGTGCTTAAAAATGTGAATTCAAAACAACAGCAGATGCATGGACTTAAACTAAATATAAATATATATATAAGGCACTAACTTAAACTGTCTTGACTCGTGCACTACTGAAAATATCTAGATCACATCAGGAGGACTGCTCCGGATATTCTCCTGATCTGGTTGTTCACACATGCACCCCACACTGGAGACTATCCCTGTCAGACAGGAGGGGGGGCGGGGGGTCTCCTGAGGTAAGACGTGACGTTAAAAAGAACGATATGGAAGAAGAAGCAACAGAGTTCTCTTTACGACGCTATAATAAGAATATCTGTCTTTCTATCAATGCTACGTGTAGTTGAACAGAATCACAATCTGAACTAAAGAGTGGAGAAGAACATACTGGAGAACAGGAAACAGAATGCAGCAGGTTCATTAGAGCACGGAGATCGTAGAGGTGGCGTGCAGACAGTCTATGGTCGTGCAGCGATCACAGGGAATAAACGTCAACCCCCCCTCCCACTCGCTCGAGGTGAATTCTCCTGATTATATCCTGCTGCGTTCTCACATCAGCTCACTCTGACTTTCTGCAGAATAAATACGAGGAGGCTGGAGGAGAAACTTCGGGTGAAGTCAGAGAGAAACATTCAGCTGTTTTAGAGAAGCTCGGATTTGTCGTGTTTTTTAAAATGCAACCGACTGCTTCAATCACCTGTAACGAGGGGCGCTCTGATGTTTATCATTACAGAAATCAGGAATCATCAAAGCGCAGTATGAAGTGTGTTCATCACTGAGCTCACTCAAAGTTAGATTGCTTCTGGTTAGCAATGGCATGCTAACTGGCTAACTAGCTCATAGGTCCTGTGCTCACAAGAGTAAACCGGCTCCATCAAAAATAGACTCGATGCGTGTTTGAGACACTGCTGGCATGTGATGTGGAAACAGGAGCGTTGACTAGAGTGGCAGCGAACAGCTGACGGACGGCGGCGTGCACGCACTGTGGAAAAGTTTGGAGTTAGCTTAAATTTAAGACTGGAAACAAAGGGAAACTGCTAGCGTGTCTCTGCCCATTGGTCACTTAAACAAATTAAGATCGAGATTTATTGGATGCGAAAAAAAATCCAGGAAGTAAAAAGATTCAAATGTTATCACCAGAATCGAGCTGAATAAACGTCGATGTTGGGCTCATACTTTGATCCATGCGAGATGAGGGCGTCGTATAAAAAAAGACATCCTAATCATTAATTTCTCAAACTGAAATCATTGAAATCCTTAAAGAAAGAACCTCCCTGATGCCTTTATCGCCGTGTGACTTACTCCAGACAAGAACATGAAATCAAAGAAGTTTCTTTTTGTCCTGTAAGAGATTTGAAGTCCTCACGAAGAGGAAATAAACGGCGAGAACAACAGAGTCTTATTCCATGTGATGAATGTGTTGGTGGCAGCGAATGAAATGTTAGTTTAATCCCCATGAAGTCTCCGAGACCCTGACATGTAAGCTGTCACTCTGGACTGTGAGTTTATTTTGTTAGCGTAGATGTTAATGCTCTGTATGAACGGGCTTTGAGGAACAGGGCTGATATGAAGCGTGTGTTGTGTTTACATCGCTTGTACTGCGTGCTGAAGTGTTCAAAAAATGTCTCCCACTTCTCACTCGTTTCCCTCCGGCTGTGAAATCGGCTGACTAACACTTTGGATTTATGAGCAGTTTGATGAGAAAGAGGCAATAAATCCTTTCACAGGAAGAGTGACGTCTGCTTCTTTTCTTTGACACCATTTCAGAACAAACATTTCATCTTTTTTATTACAGCTGACATCGTTACATCTTTTAAATCAAGATGAATCGCATTTTTAGAATTCCAATACTTCGTTTTTAAAGGAAGAATGTGTGACCTTGAACCAGTAGATGTCGCCCGTGTGCTCCAGCATGAAACCAAAACAAACTGCTGTTTGGCCACACCTCCTCCATACTGAAGCCTCCGCTCTCCTCCAGAGACACACCTCCAACCCCCCTCCACTCACGTTCACACGAAGGAGTCAGGCGCCGGCTCCTCCCCTTGTGTATAAAAGCTGTTTTAGTCGAGGACTAGAGAGAAGAAGAAAAACATACTCACTGATCATTTGAACGTCACGTCAGCGTTTTCAGATTATGTTTAGAATTCCAATATTTCGTATTGAAAGGAAGAATAAATGTGCAACTTTTTGAAATCAAGTCTCTCCTGTGTAAATGTCTCTCTGAGTCCTGACTGTCTGCAATGAGCCAGAAGCTCGAGTCCCGCTGGCTGTGTTGTTGTCAGAGCCGTGTTTACATGGACGGCACGGCGACTTTCTGATCCAGTAGATGTCGCCCTTGAGCACCAGCATGAAACCAAAACAAACTGCTGCTTGGCCACACCTCGGCGGGAGGGAGTGTAGACCTGGATTATAGAGTTTAGGTAAGGAGGAGCCGTTTTTTCATGTTTTGTAAGCGAGCAGCAGAGTTTTAAATTTGGTGCGAGCAGTAACTGGGAGCCAGTGGAGGGAGATGAACAGAGATGTGACAGGTGCTGGTTTGGGGAGGTTGAAGACGAGTCATGCTGCTGTGTTTCAGATCACCTGCAGGGGTTTCATTGCATGTAGGAGGAGCTGCCAGTGAGGAGCTGCAACAGTCAATGCGTGATATCACAAGAGCCTGTACCAGGAGCGGTGGAGCTCTGACCGGTAAGGTCGGATCTTCCTGAGGTTGTACTGGAACAAGGTGAGGTTATTTCCAAAGTTTGCACATTCACATTGTTCCGTTTATTAGCTGGATACTTCAGCAGAGTTGAACTTCAGACCATGTCTTCATGTGTTTACGTGTGTGTGTGTGTGTGTGTGTGTGTATCATTTCTACCCCTTGCTGATTTTGGACACCATCTGATCTGCACACCGAGCAGCACATCTCTGCAAAAACACAAGCACACGTGTCAGTATGATGGATTCATTTGGACCCGTGTCGCAGCCAGACATGTTTTACTGAGAAACTTTGACCACATCTGATACTCCTGCATGTTCCCTGATTCTGTTTCCTGTTCCAGAGAACTTTCCCATCAATCTTCATCAGTCATGACGAGGGTCGGATTCAACGTTTCAGCAGATATCACATCGGGCAATAGATGTGCTCTTTGTAGTCCATTTTCAGTAGATTGTAGTTTTTACACATCTGATGCGTCCGCCCAGTGTAAGAGCAGTCTGAGGTCTAATTGAGTAGTAGTTTTTACTGGTTTGATTAAATGCAGTATGAGAACAAATGCGAGATCCGCAGTACGACAAAAAAAGAGAAGACTGCGGGGGATCATCAAAGCCAGACGAAAAGATCGCCTGGAAGCATGGATGACTTTTTAATTTAGCGCTAATCCATCAGCAAGCCGTGAAAAGTGAAAAACGTTTTACCTGCTGGATCATACGTGCTTTTATTCTTCTCTCATTTACATCTCACTGAATCTAATCACTCCTTCCCGAATCAACAACCATTAACGCTGACACGTTTTAAAAGCCGCAAAAGCCAGCATCGTCTCTGTATCACAGTCATCGGGGCGCTCTGGTTTCGTGGTCGAGGTCAGACCACGCAGATCGACAGACTAGACTGCCAACACACTCCTGGAGGACTTATGTCACCCGGTCTAATTTTAGCATCAGCATCGCTTTCACATACATCAGCACTTCGTAAAATAAACGGAGGAGTAAATGTTTAATCTGGTTTGTGATGAGAAGAATTCGGAGCAGCTGCCCACAGACGCTGTCTCAGTCAAAGAGTGTCACATTCCCGTCGCAGGAGATCAGTTGGCCTACTTTGAATTCAAACGGGGCACCAGTATGTGTTCGCGCGCTTCCCTGAAGCTTCAACGCCAGCAGTTATCCAAATTCCTTTAAAGTCAGGAGCTGTGCAGCGATGTGTCTGTTTTTTTAGACACACTCATAGTGAAGGCGTTGGTTTGTTGTTTGCTTCACTTTGGTTTCGATTGCAATATGTCGACCTCAGAGCCGTGAAAAGCGGTCTCATCCCTCCTATCTTTCAGCCGCTCTGCTCCCAAACTCTGGAACTCACTCCCTCCTGACATTAGAAACATTGACTCCCTCCCTCAGTTCAAATCCTCTCTCAAAACACACCTTTTCCGAACAGCTTTTTCACTGTAGTTGCCATGATGTTTTTACTTGCACTTTTAAATGTTTTGTTTTTGTTTGCTCTGTTTTTATTGTAAAGTGTCCTTGAGTGACCTGAAAGGCGCTTCAAATTAAATGTATTATTATTATTATTATTATCCCCTTTCACTATCCTCTTTACCTTAACCCCGGGGAAAACATCACGAGGTTATGGAAAGACGGAGAATTCATAAAGGACTTAAGGAAAGGCGACCGCATTTCCACTAGGCTACGTAATAATGCGACGGCGGAGGTCAGTGACGTGGGTCTGCCGTGGTGAAACTACAATTTTCCGAACATGGACGAATAAAAGCGCATTTAAAAAACTTTCCCCTGTGCCTTCTTACCGGTGAAATAATCCTAATTACCACGCGGGTGGAATACCAAGGGGTAGAGAGCGAGCAGGGAGACAGGGAGGCTGTGATTGGTTCATCAGATTGGTACCTCGTGGCAGACATTGGTTGAAGTTTTTACAGACTTACAACTGCTACAGATGACGGATTTTCTTTGTTCCTTTTTCAGAGCACCTGAGTTATTAATTTCTGTCAGCACCTAAAGACAATTTCAACCAAAATATTAAAAAGTGGATCTGGAGGAAATGATCAACCCTGCCTTTAACGTCCTCATACTCGTACAACAATCGTACAAACCTGACCCGACCTGAAAAAGCTAGAATTCGTACTTCTTAAAAATCAGGATCATTGTGGAGTGATTCTGCATTCTTTGTGATCCTTTTATTTTCATGAAATCAGAACAATCAGTTTGTTTCGTGGTCAGATGGCGATAGTTAGCCAGTTTCCTGCTTTGATGTTTAATCTGAAATGTATCACTTCTACATCTTTCTCTCAGAGTCAATTCATGTTTTAATTAAAGCTTCATGTATCTTAATTTACAATCATTTTATTCTATTAATTATTTCAGTTAAATAATATTTACACAACAGCGATCTGTCGTCTTGTCTCGTCTTTGACTTCCCACCTTCTCAATGACGCTCTGGCAAGACAAACACACATTCAGTCACACTCGCTGTTACACAACGCTGGCACACTTCTTGAGACACATAGCTTTAATGAAACGTATCAGGTTAAATGTCAGGACCGGAATCTGGATCGCAATAATTCACAGTCCAACGGCCAGTCTGCCCCCCTCGGAGACCCTCGGACATCCCTCATACGATACGCTAATCAAACTGTCTCCGTTTAACTAGCTTGTGAATTCATGGGTTTGGCTCAGGTGGGTTTGGACTCATTCCTCCTCCTCTGCCTCACAGATGATCTCTTTATTCCAACTTTTACAGCAGCAAGAATCAGCTGTCGGTGTAAAAACACGGACATCAGGGGGACGGGAGTGTTGTTGGGATAAGCAGGAGTTTGAGTGAGGACACACAGCTCAGGGGTCAGAGTCACTCATGATTGATTTTCGCTTTGAAGTTTTCAGAGAAACCTAAGCCCACACCTCGACAGCATGATTTAGGCGTGTGTTGGTGGGTTCATGGGCAGTGGGTCAGTGTGTGTAGGAAGAAAAAAGTGTGCATGTGTCTGTTCCAAAAATGAAGCCGCTGCTGAAGTGCAAAATCCTGCAGTTATTCTAGCATCCACTAGAGGCTGACTGCAGAAGCACAGGAAGTCACATACATACCCATTCAAAAAAGCCTGTTTTTCACAAGTGAGCAACGTCACCTATCTGTTCCTGCAGGGGGCGCTGGAGTCCCATCGATGGAGGTCTCCATGCTGGAAATGCTGTCTCAGCCTAACTTTCAGTCAACCTAACGACAGGCTGAGAGCTGGAGCTGAGGCGGGTTTTAAGACTCCTGACAAATCGTTACACTGCGCCCACCTGTCAATCAGGTCAGCTACACGCTGTGACTTCCTGTGCTTCTGCAGCCAGCCTCTAGTGGACACTCGAGGAACTGCAGGATTTGCACTTCTGCATCGGCTTCATTTATCAACAACAGAGGTTGCCGCTATGTGAAAACACATGCATTCAGTAGAAAAAGGCCTTTGAGTAGAAGTCCACTGTAGTGGCCACGATGCGTGAAAGAGTTTGTTTCAGACCTGAAGCTGACTTTCCAGGAACGGATAAAACCGCAGCCTTGTTTTGAGTTTTACGGCCAGGAATGTTTGAGTTGATCCGACATTTGAGTTGAGCAGACATTTATGTGAATATAAGATATGACGCTGTCTACGAATAGGTTTATAATGTTGCATTTGCTATGACATGATAACATGATATGTGTTTGTGTATGTGTAGCCTGCAGCGTTGTCACAGAGGTGTAGATCAGGTCAACGTGGCCTCATCTGTCCTCAGCACTTCAGCGCTGTCCTAAAGAAACTCCATAAACGCAGCACATTTCTTCATGTGATCTTCAGATGACTGCAGTTTTCTTCTTTTATAAGCTGTCATGCAAATTTGTCATGCAGCAGTTTTTTGTTGTTGTTGTCACCTCAGCTTGTTATTTACGACTTCTTGTGTTTCTATTAGACCGGGCGGTGGGTCAGCGTTCTGCAGTATGTCGCACGCTGCTGCTCCTTCCTTCTCTCTCTCTCTCTCTGTGACCTCCCCGTCCTCTCACTCTGTAAACGCTGCTGACTCTCTCATTTCCACACGAGTGTCAAAGATCAAATGTTCCCTGGCAAACACATCGTACAGTAGCAGACCCTGATGCCGTCTCAGGACGAGAAATGGACACGAGTGAAAATTGTGGACAAAAAAGAGCCAGCCTGCAGTTAAATATACGTGTTTGTTAACCTGAGGATTAAATCGTTGGCTTTAAAGTGTTCTGAACAGAGAACCAACGACATCAATTTATTTAAAAACTAGTTTGAAACTTTTGCCTGCTCCACTTTTCAGAAAATGTGTGCTCAATGAGGCCGTTTGGAGATTTTCCCTTCATGACATCACAAAGGGCAGTAACCCCTCCCCCAGGTGGGTGACCCTCCCACAGCTAGGTGTTTGTTCTGCCCTCTGAGTCTGCCTTCTCACTGTAAACAATAGGGCATGGAGCGAGAAAGCCCGAGCCACCCAAGCCCTTCCAGAGAGGGGCGTGGTCAGACACAGCTCATTTACATTTAAAGCTACAGACACAGAAACAGCCTGTTCTGAGCAGGGCTGAAATAGAGGGGTTTATAGGCATGATCAAATACAGGATCAGAGTGGATTTACAACAAGACACTTCACACACATGTTTTGGGGAGCTCTGAAACTTATTTAAACTGGATGAAGAGGAGAATATGTGACCTTTAATGCTGACAGGCCTAATTGGCATGAGTGTGTTCAGCGTGTGACTTGGCTGAACTGCAGGGCTCGTAACGTACACGGCGCTGAAAGGTTGTAGTGTCAGATTTACAGCCGTGAATCTATTTTTGAAAACATCTGGGTAAGCTCTCGCTCCAGATGGTCGAGCTTCATGCTTGTCAAACCTTTCATGGACATCACTGAGAAAATGTTGTTTAAGGTCAACATAATAAAAAGCAATTAAAAAAGAACAATTAATGTACTTAACCACAGAGTGATAAAGGAGTTTTAACAAACAGGCTTTAACAAACAATATATAATGTCTTTTAATCACCTTCATAAACAAGATAAAAGTCACTGCAGTTTTATCACGAGTAGTCACTGGCTTTAAAACAACAAACCTTCATTTATATAATTCATATGATACATTTAATAGAGTGAACAGTTACCATACATAAAATAAAACATTAGTTTTGCAGTGCAGTATAAAGTGCCACAGATACAGAGAGCAGCTTTCACACCCGCACAAATGTCTGAATGCAACGAGCTGAATTTTTCACTCAGATTTCCTCTGAAATGTTCCTTCCAGCCCCCCACTACCACAGACTGTAAATATTAACGGACGAAGCCTTAGTGTCGTCACCCGTCTGTTCCTGCAGGGGGCGCTGGAGTCCCATCGATGGCGGTCTCCATGCTGGAAATGCTGTCTCAGCCTAACTTTCAGTCAACCTAACGACAGGCTGAGAGCTGGAGCTGAGGCGGGTTTTTAAGCCTCCTGACAAACCGTTACACCGCGCCCACCTGTCAATCAGGTCAGCTACACGCCTTATTGTGAATAACTCTTATCCTTCATCAAATCAAAACCGATGAGTCATCAAAACATTCACCCCCCCGTACAGTGTGTGCTGATCGAGACATGAGCTAATCAGACCTATTTGTTTTTTTTGAACCAGGCTGTAAACATGTTAATGTCTGCTGTAAAAACAGGCTTTTTAGAATGGGTGTGTATGTGACTTCCTGTGCTTCTGCAGCCAGCCTCTAGTGGACACTCGAGGAACTGCAGGACTTCACACTCGGACACATCAGCTAACATTTTCAACACTACAGAACAATGCTACACAAGTGCTACCAAACAGAAGCAACATTTATGATTATTAACATTAAGAAAATGTCCTCATATCTCATCTCTATATTTCTGGCCTTTAAAATCTTGTCGATGTAAATAAAGAGCGTTGACATACCTGCCCCCCTTAGCCTGCTAGCAGAAGTGTTTATTGCTTGAAAAGCTGTGCACTTCTTCTGTCTGTGCAGTTTAGGCCCGCTGTGATTTATACACTCTAAAGTCGACACCCTGATATAGATGCATTGGGCTAAAGAAGGTACAGTATCTTTTACAAGGACATGGTAGCATTACAGTCGGACTAAACTCAAATAATCCCCAGAACGGCAGCTGTTCACAACGTTTAGATCTGAGCAAAGACAGCGAGCCTCGTTTATATTAAAATATTTAATAATTAACAATAACTGTGTTTAAGAGCTTATTAACTGCCGAAAACAAAGAACACAAAACCATTTTCTCACAGACTTTTTGCATTTATCAAAAGGGATTTTTCCAAGTGATTGAATAAGCGAGTGTGCGGGTTAATAACATTTAAAATACAGTCAATTAAAACAAAGACGAACAATAAATCTTGTTTTTCAGTGTAGTAAAGTGTTCACTGATTCTCTATATTATATTTATATTGCTGCGTTAAAGGTTTGTATCACCAGTGAAATAAAAAACAGTTCACTATCTCCTCATCGCTCTCCCCTCCCCTCCATCTCCTTCATGTTCTTGATGGCTCCTTTGCCTCTGCTCTTCTTCCTCTCCTCCTCCAACCGAACCCTCTCCCTCTCCATTAACCACTCCCCTCCGAGGTAACTCAGTCCATCCTCCGGTCGACCACGAAGCTGAGGCCGTGGGTCAAGGAGGGACATGAAGAAGGAGCAAGCCAGCGGGGTGAAACATGCAAACTGGGGTGCAACAGGCGGGCGGTCTTTCTTTCCAAGTTCTGCCCCAATTAAATCACCAACATCCTGTGCACTCTCATCACAAGGCTCCGCCCACACGTCCAGTTCGTCATCGGGGCCTTTTGCTCTATCGAACCATTCCTGATATTTTAGGTATGAGCGGCAGTCGCTGGCTGTTTCAGCCCAGGGATGACTGCCGGTGAGCATGGCGTAGGTCAGGATCCCCAGCGCCCAGCTGTCCACGCAGGGCTCTACAGACACCCAAACTCTGTTTTGCTTTTTCGTCTCCGCATCCTTCTTAGTGCCATCATTCCCATCATTCACAGCACTCCAGCTGTCCTCGTTCCCACGAGCAAGCTCAGCCTCAGGGGTGCAGTAAGGAGAGCTGTACCAGACCTCCGGGACCCTGGTGCCTTTGGCCTTCACCTGGTGTAGAATATGTATTCATTAGCCACTTGTTCACAACAAAGAAACATGAGAAAACATTGTCATCCTTAAAAGATATCATCTTCCTTCCTCCTGTCTTGGTTCCTACGCAGTTAGGGGCTTTTTCACTTAAAAGTTGAAACACCTCGTTTGGTTGTGTTCTTAAGAGGACAGTCTCTATGTTTTGATGTTAGGAGTACAATAGGTAATGATTCTTATGGTTTGAGCTGCTCCAATGGGAAGCAAGTAATGGTAAGATGCATCAAAAACCAACATGCTGTTTTGTCAAAGTGCTTGTCGTGCAATTATTTTTGTCATTTTCTACAGGAAGCACGTCTGGACTAACTTGCACTTCAGCAATACTTACGTCAGATCAGTACCCAGTATGCTGACCTGCTAAGTCAGGCTTTCTTGGTGCCATATCAATCTTTAATGAAAACCAACTACCGGAAATGTTTCAGTAGCATTTTCCCATCAGTGATAAGCTCACTAAACTTGGTCCATCCCAACTCGAATTGATAAGAAGTCGAAATTCAGCTTCATCAGGTTTGTCAACAAGAAGATAACTCATCTCAACACTTACAGGCTTTCATAACACTGCAACACCCTGCAGAGAATTAGCTGCAATTATGATCAAGACACACCTCTGAAAGGCCATCATCTGACCTTGAGCGGTATAAGCTGCTTGTATGTTCAATACTGACCATGCCGAAGTCTCCTAGTTTGACCCAGCGACAGGTGGAGTCACACAGGAAGACGTTCTCTGGTTTGAGATCTCTGTGGACGAAACCCAGAGAGTGCAGGTGGGACAGAGCGCCACAAAGCTGGGACACCACCCGCTGACAAACGTCCTCTTCCATACCGACCTGAGGAGGCAGAGAGGCCAGGGAGGATATGAGGACAAGGATGTGTTTGCTTAATGTAATCAGAAGGTCTACCTGAACGAACCTAAAGGGCAACACCAGGCCAGTAACAGCTTTCGTATTAAATGCATACCTCAGGCAAGATGACATCGAAGAGATCTCCAAAGAGGCTTGCTTGCTGAGCGAAGACGTAGTGTGAAGGTGTGGAGTAGGCGATTCCCAGGGCTCTGGTCAGGGACGGATGGGTACAGAAGGACAATGAGAGGTTATACTCCCTCAGAAAAGAAAAAAGAGATGTCGATTCACGAGGGAAGAACTTCAGAGCCATCGGGGTACCTGCAGAAAACCAGGGAAAGATGCTGGTTTAGGGCTTGTTTTGGTGTCCTTAGACTTTACTGACCTAGTGTTTCCTCTCCTAACCTCTTTTCCTGTGTACAGCCAGCATGACTTTGCCGTATGAGCCTTCACCCAGGAGCTTCAGGACCTTGAAGTGCTCCGACGTGTCCATTGGCGTCAGAGACTGAGCGGTCAGATGGCACATTTCATCCAGAAGCTTTGTGGCAGCCTGGATGTGAACAGAGGGTTAGATTACTGGAGTGTGATGAAAGCACACATTTCAAGACTAAATTCTGAATTCATCATGCAAAAAGTGATCGATGAATGAACACAACATGTGAACAGCGTCTGAGCTTCTTTCCGTGGTTGAATGTTTTGTTGCTCTTTGGAATTTAACACAACTGTTGCAGTGATGATTGTTGTCTTGGTGATGTTGGCAATACTGATCCTCGGGCATAAACATGTCTGTTAATAGACTCATGAAATCCTCTACACACACACGCACACACACACAAGCACACACACACAAGCACACACACACGCACACACACATACATACACACACACACACACACACGCACGCTGATATTTGTTTTGTCTGGTGGAACGTTGATGTTTCCACCACAGCTGGCACCCTCGGGTCCAGGCTTGGATTTGGTGTCACCCTAAGTTCAGACATTGGGCCAAGTCATTACAGCTCATTAGAGAATAACTCGAGCCGCGAATGTGCCGCACACAGATACACTGAATTCCCACTGAGGCTTTGTTGGCACAAACAATCTCACAGACACAAAGAATCACAACTGTGAGGCTAGACGCTGTGATCACGTGTGCAGATTTCTCTGCAAGAAATGAAAGACATAAAACAGAAAAGCAGCTGCTGTCAATGTAAAGCATTAATCTGTCTCTTTAGTCGACGTGTTTTTCACGATGAAGACGCAAATAAAAATGCTTTTGTTCTGTTTAAGAGAATCAAAGTGTCTTGAGATTTTCGGGTTGTTGTGAAAGCGCCCACACGACAGTGTGACGCCACATGTTCCAGGTCTAATCCAGCAGCTCTGTGTGTGTGACTACATTATTAGTGTGGGTGGTCTATGTGGAAACTGACCTTTGACCTGTACGTGTTTATACTGTGCTCTTATAACTGAGACGTTCAGGTCAAACACTTTAACACCTTTCATTCAGCTTACTTTGGATTTGTTTTGGGATAGTTGGGTAACAGATATCAGCAGGTTGTTCAAGGTCAATCCTGCTTTGCTCTTATAATTATTTAGTTTGGTGTGTAAGACGCACGTTTAATACTTTATTCATCTAAAAAGTGGGCTGCGTCCTATATACCAGCCCGACCAATATCCAAGTATAAAACGCTGAGACATACGCCGCCATACGCGAAAGTGCAGCGCCACAATCCCCCACTCTACACAACCTGACGCGATTATGAATCTGCCTGAATTC
The DNA here is from genome assembly GCA_020745685.1 of Tautogolabrus adspersus. Taxonomy (NCBI): domain Eukaryota; kingdom Metazoa; phylum Chordata; class Actinopteri; order Labriformes; family Labridae; genus Tautogolabrus; species Tautogolabrus adspersus. The sequence continues at coordinate 27,272,380 of CM036550.1, read as the reverse complement.
ATTCTGTAAGCAAGCAGATGCTTCGCTGCTCAAAGCATGCTGGGATAGCAGCAAGGACCGGGTTGGGGGCGCCAAATTTTAAAATCTTAGAAAAAAAAAAAAAAAAAAGTAACCTGAGCTGAGCTGCGGCGCAGTTACCACCAACTCTCTGCCTATTTGGCCCCCAACATAACGAATCATTTGTGGGGCCAGTTTTCCCCCCAATGACTGCGTAATAGCTCATTGAAATACAACCAAGCACAGTTAGGGCCCGATCACACAGAGGCACGACACGCTAGGCTTGGCCGGTCCTATAACGCCTAACTGTACGTCTCTACTGGTTCTGACGACGGATAGCGTCTCAACGCTTTTTTGTTCATAGAGGCTTTCGCGCAATGGATATTAGGATCGTTGCGGCAAGTTTTGAGAGGGGTTCCGGCGCGTTCCCCGGACAAGAAAAGACCAGAGCTCTATTGTATGCAAATGAGTCCAGGGACCGCCCAGACTAGCCGCGCGTTTATCCAATCAGGTGCATTCATTGAGGCTACGTCACCTATTGCGTAACCTACAGCAGAAACACTTGGCTATCAACAGTGGGTGGATAAGTCCAGGAGAAATTTTTTCCAGTGGATATACGCCCATCAAGAGACGAGTTGAGTGCTCTGGCGCGAACCCTAGCATCCTCGCCTGAAGCAGAGGAGCGGTACAATAAGAGAATCTGGGGAAAGAAACAGCTGGGTGCGCCTGTGGAGCAGGGCTGCATGCACATTCGGGCGATCAAATAAAATAACTCCGAAAAATGGATGAATGTAGAGCTCTCAATGTTGCTTTGCTCCTAGACGAGGAGGGAAGTAATGTCATAAAAAGCTCAAAGATTTGATTGGCTGCTCAGGCCGAAAGTGACATTGACGAGTGCTGCGACTCCACGTCTAGAGCTGAAAAGGTTGATAAATGTGTAACATTTATGCCCAAAAGCAGCAGTGAGGAGAACCTGGTTAGCGCGTAGTACCAGAGGAAAACAACGGTTTTGCTGAGGCTCTCTTCCACAGGTTAACAGGCGCAAAAGCTGCGCAGTGTTTAGTGAATCAGGCCCTGAGATTTTTGCATGGGTGAGGAAAACAATTCCATGTTTTGTTTGGTGATTAAGAAGATATTTAAAGAGCAGCATAACTGACGCTCTCAGAATCTGTCGGGTTTAGTCGAGTGCATGAGAGAGTGACACCAAAAACTCCAACAGCTTCACTGTTGGACGCCAGGCTGAACGCGCATGTTACATAAGAGACACACACAGAAGGTTGAAGCCCGTCATGTCATGTCCTCTACATGGAAACTGATCCCAGCACCGCTGTGATGAATGACAAGATGTTCTGTTTGTGTCTGAGTGTGTGTAATAGTATATTCACTGATGTCAGCACTGGGTACACGTTAAGGAATAGTGCTGCTGGGCAATGCATTCAAAATATGATCAGAAATTGTTTTCCATAATGACCAGTATCAATACAAGCTCTCATCTTATTGAACAGTCAGCTGTATCCTGAATGTGATGGAAGCCTGAAGATGGATTTTTGAATTCTAGTTAAAAATGTGTGGATGTTTTAGATCATACATCTTTAGGGAGCTTTTTAAGTTACTTTTTTTGGTCCATTTTTGCCTTTATTAGATCGGACAGCTGAAGAGAGACAGAAAATGTTCAGAGGAGAGAGCAGAGGAAGACCAGCAAAGAGACGAGGTCGGATTTGAACCCACGGCCACTGCGACGAGGACTATAGCCTCTGTCCGTGGGGCGAGCTACGTAACCTGCTAGGCTAAAAGACGCACAATACAGTTTCAGTTAGTTATCATTTTCTCCAAATGTCTTGTTTTTAGTTTAGTTTCGGGTAAAGAAATAGTTTTTTGCATTTTACTTTAACGATATTGACCTTGTGAGTCGTGAACACGGTAAATTCAATTAAATTCAATTAAATTCAATTAAATTCAAAAAACTTTATTTATCCCCGCGGGGCAATTCAACACAACCTCCTGTGAGTGTAGTGTAGCTCTAGTTGGCATCAGAGAGCGCTGCTGCAGCTTTAACTTACTGTCATTCTGCAGCTGTGGTTTGGTTCAGCGTTGTCGATCTTTAGAGACAGATCTGTCCAGTGTAAATATTCTTCATTTAGCAGAATTACCCGTCAGGAAACCGTTCACAGAACCTCCTCGGGTCCTCTTCGCACAAATGGCACAAACACGTTCTCAGTGAGCTGCAGGGAGAGGTCCGATGTGCTCTGCAGTCAGAGAAACCCTGCAGGAGGATTTCATGTCTGCTGCGGCTGCAACTTTTATCCCAGTGGATGGTGGTCTGTCCTCACCTCCACTCCTCCCCCTGAGTGTGTGTGTGTGTGTGTCCATGTTTTGGTCTGAAGGAGAAGTGTAACCTCGCTCCCTGTTTGTACATGTCCTTTAATCCCTTCTTTTACTGCGTTTGCTCTGCAGAGGGAGTTTGTGTGTAAGCCTGACACGCTTGATTTGAGCAGAGTAACCGTGACTGTAATGAGGCCGGATCACCTTTCACTTCAAGATATACGATACATGTAGAAATAGTCAAGCTAAGTGTTTGGCCAAATGGCAGTCCAATTGATTTATTGAACTGATTTCATGCGTCATGATCCC